>OZ034978.1:2315000-2557500 GCA_964030785.1 Siderastrea siderea | reverse complement strand
CTAAAACGACTGAAAACCGACGAAAACATTGTCATACTCCCCGCTGACAAAGGACGAGTGACTGTTGTTATGGACAAGACAGACTATTACGACAAAATGGACGCACTTGTTAACGACAAACAGACCTACCAAGTACTTAAACGAGACCCGACGCCAGCACTTCAACGCAAACTTAACAGCAAACTACTTGACCTCAAGAAAACTGACGCTATTGACATTCAACGCTACAACAGACTGAGGTGCCGTGTACCACAACCACCGAAACTTTACGGACTACCGAAACTGCACAAACCTAACATACCCATGCGACCCATAGTCTCATTCTGTGGGTCCCCGACTTACCAACTGTCCAAATACTTGACTACCGTACTGAAACCTTTGACCGACGAATCACGACACAAACTACAGTCGACTGAGAACTTTATTGACGCAATCAAGACAGTACAAGTACCTGACGACTACAAACTAGTGTCTTTTGATGTGAAATCACTGTTCACCAGTATTCCACTTCAACTGGCTCTAGACTGCACTGAGACCGCCATCAACAACTCTACTATTGAACTACCGCTACCTACAGACGACTTAATGGACTTACTGAACCTTTGTCTTACTTCTACGTATTTTCAGTACAACGGCAAGCACTACAAACAGTTGCACGGAACAGCTATGGGCTCACCAGTTTCCGTTGTTGTTGCAGAAATCGTTATGCAAAACATCGAGGAACTAGCCCTCGCAACTTACAAACGAACACTACCACTCTGGCTACGTTACGTTGACGATACCTTTACAGCCGTACACAAAGACGAAATCGACGATTTTCACGAACACCTCAACGGACAAAACGCCGACATACAGTTTACTAAGGAGATCGAGGAAAATGGTAAAATACCTTTTCTAGACTGCTTAGTTACCCGCGACAATAACAAACTACGGACGACAATTTACAGAAAACCGACACATACTGACAGACTACTCGACCAATCATCTTACAACCCAACTTCTCACAAAGCTACGACTATACGGACCCTGACAAGACGCGCGCAACTAGTTTGTGACTCACCTGACAGCTTAACGGACCAAAACAAGTACTTAGACAACGTTTTCAACAAGAACAATTACAACCGGGACTTTATTAGACACAACACTCACAGAAACTCCGAACCAAACGCTACGAACACTAACGCGACACCTGTCACTACTGCAACCATACCTTACATCAAAGGGACTTCTGAAACTATCGCACGAATCCTACAACCCTACAACATCCGCGTTGCTCACAAACCTATCACTACTTTACGACAGCTACTGACGAACGTTAAAGACAAAGACGAACCGAGCGACAGACGGGGAGCAGTTTATAAAATCAAATGCTGCGACTGCCAGGCCACTTATATTGGTGAGACCGGCAGAAATCTGAACGTCCGACTGACTGAACACAAACGAGCGACTAGAAATGGTGATATCAACAATCACATTGCTGAGCATCATTTAAAAACAAACCACAGAATCGACTGGGACTCTGCTGAATGCGTTACCTACAGTTCGGACTACTATCAACGAATCACTCTGGAAAGCTGGTTTACTAACTTAGAACAAACACCACTGAACCGTTGCCAACAGCTACCTGCACCTTACAAACGACTGATTGCCGACAATAACAAGACAGACAAACAATAGACAAACTGACTCATTTGACTAACAATAGACCAACGGACATTTGACTAACAAAAGACGGATCGAAACGCACCAATCACGTTTACAGTCTTCACAGCCAATAACATCACGGCTTAACTGACAGACGACCAATAACATCACGAGATCGTCGACCAATCAGGACAACGACCAGAGACTTATAACATCTACTGACGATTTACAGTTCACTTGACTCTGATGATGACTTCCGCTCAGGTTGTCGAAACGTCAGTCAATGTCACCTCAAACAGTCCTTCTCAGGACTACACTCACCCGGACGATCACAATTTACCGAATTATGCTACCATTTTCTGTTATGCTGTATTTCAAAACTCGTATATGTAACGGTCATCTTGTATTTGTATTCATTTTTCTTTTTTAGCCGCCACAGAAGGTTTTGCAAACCGAAATATCGGGCAAATACATTTTAGCATTGGTTGTTTTTTTTAATTTTATTTGTGCCTCAATTTCTCAGTCTTCTTGCCGTAAGGATGAGTTTACTGTTTCTTAGTTGAGACTTTACTTTTACCTGGAAGGAATGCTAGTCCCATTGAATAATTATCAATCACCATTTTGTTAGGTTCACAGTTTTAGGTTCACCGATTCTCATTTATATACCTGGGTGGAGAGGGTCTGTGAGCAGTTTAGGCAGATACCAAGGACTTCATCCACTGACCTTTATGTCAAAAGTCTGATATGCTTTCCATGTGATTATCCCACCCTCACAAGTAAAAATGTATGCTAAAGGCCAGTAAATTATAATCAAATTTCCTACTTGAGAAAACAAGTTAAAACAAACAAGCATTTATTACCGTATGTACACCCCAGAGGGATTAACAGTACAATTTCTTTGTTCACTTTGTTAAAAAAATCACAGGATCAATTTTTTCTTGACGTTACCAGTTTCAACATTAAACTTCAACATTCAATAAACTTCAACATAGTCACTGAACTTCTAAAACTGTGAGCTTTTGATTTTTGCTCATACTTGCAAAGTATTTTGTAAATTGATTAATTCCACGGCACTGGTATCAGCAAGGACACTTTTAGTCTGCGTATAGCCACCTGTTCCCATTAACGAAAATCAGAGAGGTTTGAGAACAGTGCTCAAATGCCACAGGATTTTTCCCTGGATGTGTGAAGAATGGGTCACTCATAAAATTCCTATGAAAACTCAACAGTTTAACATGTATTTAAAACCTTTTAGAATATGCAGACTCCCATAGTGATTATGCCTCACTGACTAGATATCAATCATCCTCTATGCTGTCAGTACAAACATCCCAAGGGAAAAGGCCAGGCATAAAATGTTTATGAATACACCACTGGCACACTTGAATGCATATTCAAAGCCTCCCTTGGTATACGTAGCCTAGTCATTGTGCATCTTTTAGAAAGCACTGGCATATCAATACAGAATTCCCACTCATTTCTGACAGCATTGTATATTTGTAGTAACATTTCCTTCGAATCATCCTCTCCGGATTTGCCACACACATATATTTTCCCCTTGAAACTCACTGCACTCGTAGAGCCTCTACCAAGAGAAACTGTTTGTGAAATGCAGCTCCATGTGTCCTCAGCCGGGTCATACATTTCACAGAACTGGGAAACTGGTACAGCAGGATCAAGGCCTCCAAAAACAAACACCTTCTCGTTAACAGCAGCACCACCGGCATATCCCCTTTTACTAAGAGTTGATGCAACCCTACTCCATTCTTTGTCTTCTGGATGAAATCTTTCAACAATTTGCAGTCTACTACCTCTGTTTGAAAAGCCTCCAATGGCATAAAGAGAATTCCTGTCAGCCACAGCACATACAGTACATCTGGCAATGCTTAGTGGTGCGACCTCCTGCCATAGGTTGGTGTCAGGATTGTATTCGTTCACAGTGCTCAATCGCTTCATATCTTTAGTCATGCCACCTATGATGTACAGTGCTCCCTGAAAAGTAACAACACTGGTGAAGAAGACTTCTTGATTCAAGGTCTTCAGAGAACTCCAGGTGTTTGATTGTGAATCATAGTATACCGCTGGATGGCCATCAACACTTCCTCCAATAAAATACATTTTGTTGTGGCAGGAGCCCAAGGCTTGAGAAATACACCGCTCGGAGGGGAGGTGACGCAATGTATACCACGTGTCCTCTGAAGGAATGTAACAAGCTGTTTTCTTCTCACCACAAACGACGATGGCATCTTCATGTGTCTTGAGGCAATTTCTTGGTGGCTGAGCGAAATAACATTCGTCAGTTCCATCGAACACTAATTTCATGGCATCTAAGACTAAATTTGAACAGTCTGAGTTATCTTTAACAAGTGGATTTGATAGAATGACGTTGAACAAAAAGTCACGCTTAACATAAATGAAACGAATGTGATGAAACAAATCTGGAAAGCTTTTCTTTCTTTCTTCACTTCTCTGGATCCATCTCATAACAACTTCGAAAACTTCTTCCTCTCCTTTAACAACAATGTCGTCACTTGAAATCCACTCCTCGACTTGTTTGCTGCTCAAATTCAGGAAATCTTCAGTTTCTGATACAGAAACAAAGTGCGACTGAATAAATCTTCTCGCTGCTTTCTTAAGCTTTTTACACCGGTACTTCGTGGCGAAAAAATAGGCCATCAAGCAATTCGAAAGAGACAATGTCTGTTTAATGACCTTGGAAGACAAAGCTTTCAGACTTGAAAGGAGGAAATAATCTGCTGCCGCCATCAAATCATACGCATTCTGTTCGTTGATATCAACACGTCCTGTGTACAGATATTCTAGCACTTCCTCCATCACCGCTTTGCTCGTTTCTTTCAATCGGAACACACCTTCTCTCTTTTCTTTCACGTCATTGTTAAGAGCGTTGTAGAAGAACGGACTTGCTGCACATAACACGATTTTATGTGCTTCCAAGCTAGCTCGATCGTCACCAGAGCCAACTTTCAGAGTAACATCACAAAGATGTCCGCTCCTGCGCTGAAAATCGAGGCGTTTCATCATTTCCACACAAAACTGTTCCATATCGGTCTCTCTGATCTCCGAGGATAAATCCAACGCCATGATAAAGCTTCCCTGAGTAGAGAGATCGAACGCAAGGCGATGATACAGAACCAAATGACGTCCCTTCCTCTCTTCGCAAAAGATACCGCTTGCTCTGGCACCGAGGCAATGTGAAGCGGTTGTAATTTGAGAGCCACCATGAAAATACTGGTTGCGCAATAAAGAAGATCTGTTCGTTTTGTACCCTGACTCCTACCCTTGCGGGTATTCAGGTAGATCAGAGTCGGGAGGTTGCGGCTGGGTGCAAATTTTTACCCAAGAAAGTCAAATAAACTGGAGCCGAAAAATTGGAAGGAAATAAAAATGACGGCTCACCAGAAAAAAATTCGCCAGAAGATAAATTCACCACAAATTTCAAACCCAAGAAAGGCCTTCGCTACTCACTAATGAATACAGTTGACTCTCAGCCCTAACCTTCAAGAGAAATTGAAAAAGGTTCGAGTTATCGGGAGATGGCATCAAAGGACCAGACTACAGAAAATAGAGTAAACAGTTAACAAGTGCTACCTTCAGTAGTTCGAAACATCAGCCAAATTAAACTTTTAACACTGAAAACAAAAAATTGCGCCAAGAAATTTTTAACTTGATTAACCCTTCGTATTTCTCTTTGGCCTTCTCGCGAATGTAAAAACAGTAGTTTTTCTCAAAGCTTGCTTTCCGGCGAAAGTGCTACATGTAGTCAAGATGTCGTTTGAATTGTAACTCACACGCGATAACTGGATAATACATAATTTTTGTTCACAACTTGTCAAATAAGGTTCGAGTTATGGAGGGTAAACATAATGACCTGAAGTGAAGAGAAAACGGATTTACTTCGAGTTGACGAAACGTTCGAGTTGTCGAGATCGAGTTTTGGGGGGTAAAACGACTGTAAGTGTACGAAGCAAATCCAAGGGAAATCAATTTTTAATCAGTTTTGGTTCGAGTTAGCACGACTTCGAGTTATCGAGGTGACAAGAGACAACTGTATACCTGAGTATAGTCTAGTATACCCTCCACCCACCCCCCCCCCCCCGAACATACTTTATCTAAAGAGGACAGTAGCAAAACTAAAACCAGGGCGCAAAAAATCTTCCAATATTTTTCGTGCCCTGCTAAAACCTTATTTAAGTTAATTGGCATTTGTTCAACTAGGATACACACACGGAAAACAACTTTCTAACTGTTAACTAAGAGATATTAGTTATTACCGGTTGAATGTGGTTTCCTTCAGGATGCCTTTGACGCTACTGCATACTTAGAAGCGCCTTTTTCATAACAGTCTTTGTGAAGGTAGCCTGCGAATACAGCCGCCTCTCCGCGCTCCGGCCGCTTGCCGCGTTCGGAGCGGAGAGACGCGGCTGTATTCGCAGGCTATTGTGAAGGTGACAGCCAAACATCAGCTTTTTTCCCTCCTTTTTGTGTTAAATACCTGTGACAGAAACCTGTTAGTCTACGTAGAGAAATATATTAAAAAACATCTCTCACATGCTGCTAATTGTAGTAGAACGATTTAAAAACGTCAAAGTAATACTCACGTTGTTGGATTGACGAACGCGAAAACAGGCCTTTTTACCTGGAACTGACGGGCAAACGGCAAACTGCAGATGACACGGCGCGGCAGATGGCAAACGTGAAAAATGGTGGCAAATCATAGTCACGTGGTCATTTTAATTTTGCCGTTCGTGTTTGCCGTAAACGTGATGCAACATCTCTCTTATCTGTCTATTGCATTAATGTACAATATTTTTTGTAGTGACATTTTATCTGTCTATTGCATTGATGTACAATATTTTTTGTACTGACATGTTGGGCGCGCAACATTCGTCCAACAAAAAATTTCGGCCAAACATATTCTAACATGCTGTGCTAAAACTACTAAACGTTCTACCATTGTTGCCGGAACCATCAAGGGATGTACGGTACAACAATCTTGGAACGTTCTGTTAGTTTTGTTTCGTATTTTGCCCGTTATTCTTGCAGTTTATGTTTTATTTTCTGTTGCAGCCATATCTAGAGTACGCCGAGGTTTTGTTGTCCTCGACAGTATTTGTCATACCGTAAACTGCCGCTTATAAGCCCTGGGATTATACAACTTCGAAAGGGGTTTTGGGTGGGCTTTATAAACGGAGGGGCTTGTATCCGGGGGGGGCTTATAAGCGGAATAAAAAAAAAACGTTTCGAAATGAGCCACAGCAGTGTTGATCGAAATACGTTTTTAATTTTCCAGTTTTCAATTAATCTTTCAAACTTCATAATAAATAGAATTCATTTCAATTTTAACAACAAAATCAAAACTGTAACAACACGAACGTAACCGAAACGTAACAAAAAAGAAGCTCAGAGTTCATCTTCCCAGTGCTCTGTGAGAGTGCTTAAATTGATATTAAGGAAATAAGGAAAACTAGAGGGGGAGCTTCTACTCTCCAGGGGGGGGGGGGCTTATAACCGGATGTATTTTTTTGTTTATAGGTAGCCGGAGATGGGTCTATAACCGGGGGGCTTATAAGCGGCAGTTTACGGTATATAAATGCATGAAAGTTCGACTGTAAAATATCAATCAGTTGTCTTTTCTCTTCCGTGTTACTTTATTCTATCACTTTTTGTCGCTGTTTAATCAATCAGACGACCCGCGGGCTTTGCGGCAGAAACTGCCACGCCGTACTGTGGCCGTTATCTGCTCAATTTCCAATTTCCAAACGTCAAATTATTCATTTGCAGCATGAAAACTAACCTTATCTTCCACTCCCAATTTGACCGCGGGCATGGCACAATCCAAAACTTTGAGATGACCAGAGGAACTTTTTGGATTTTAGTTCTCATTCCGTTGTTTTTGGTTCTTATCTAGCCGGTGTTTTTACAATTCTGTTGGAGCGCCAGTGTCCAGGTAAATCGCAACGAGCTTTTTTTTCTACAATGTTAGGCACCAGCTTGTGAGGGATTTCGAGCAGTTCGCAAGACGTATGTGCCTACAGTATATATTTCACGAGAAATAAAGCGATCCCCACCCTTTCCACGTCAAATCGGACTAGATGCCACCTATCCAGCCATCAGTGACGCTAGAAAGTTATTTAGAACATGGAGGTTAAGATCAGCCTTGCGAATATTCAAGTGCGCAGACCAAAACTAATCTCCCACACAGAAAGCGATGCGCGCTAAAAGATTTAACACGCAACAAAAACATCGTATACTCAAAAAAGCAAATAAGGGAACTGCAACCGTCATAATGAACAGACAAGACAAAATTAAGGAGGGCCAGAATCTACTTGACGACAGAAATAACTACCGGCCCCTAGTTCAGCCAATGATAGAATCCACATCCCTAAAAGTTCGAATTCAACAGCTAGGAAATTCCCTCAGCCAAGAGGGACACATTGACTCAATGACGGAAAAGTGGCTTTCCCTCACACCTAATCCGCCAAGAACTCCAATTTTTTTACACACTTAGAAAGATTCACAAACCGACTCTAGTCAGTAGACCTGTCATATCAGGGTGTGACGGCCTAACAGAACGCATTCCATCATTTGTTGATAGACTCTGGCGTTCGGCCTATAGCCCAATCGCAAGACTCGTATCTCAAAGATACGACAGACTTTACAAGCTTTGTGGAAAAGACAAAAGTTCCTGCCGACGTTATCCTAGTCTCGACGGACGTTACTGGCTATAGCCTCTACACAAACATACCACAAGAGGAGGGGATAAACACGGTATGCCAAGCATACCAAGATTTTTACGATAACACGCCCCCCATTGCAGTCAGGTACCTCAGAGAAATGCTTAGTCTTATCCGTAAGGAAAACTCTTTCCAATTCAATGGAAAAGATTACTTACAAACCCATGGTACTGCTACGGGAACGAAAATGGCTGTAGCTTTTGCTAACATTTTTATGGTCAACATTGAGAAAGAGTTCCTTAGACAGAGTACCTATACACCGCTAGTGTGGAAAAGATTCATCGATGACGTGTTTTCACTGTGGAACATAACAAAAGATGAAGTGGATGACTTTATTGAGCAGACAAATAAGTTTCATCCCACCATCAAATTTACGGCTGAAATCTCAGAGCGAAATCACATTCCTTGACACGAACGTGTACAAAGGGCCGAGGTTTTATAAAGGATTATTGCTAGACGTACCAACGCAATACATAACAAGCCTACGGGGACTTTTCAGTACACGAATTTTTATTTGTGCCATCCACCAGGTGTTACAAAAGGTTTTATCAAAGAGGAAGCACTCAGGCTTCTTAGAACAAACTCCCCTAAAACTACGTTTGAGGCGAACACAAAGGACTTTATGTTTCACTTGATATCTAAAAGATATCCAGTTAGCCTGGTTAAAATACATCTTGGCGAAGTTGACAGGCACTCTGCTCTAACGCAGAAAAATCAAACCGCACGGAAGAAAATATTGTCGCCGCTTGTAACGCAATACTGCCCAGCATTACTTGGTCTCAAAGACATACTAAGAGAGAAATGGCACCTTATACAAAACCATCCAAGGTTAAAAGAATTTTTCATGTGGCCTCCTCTCTTATCGTACAGAAGAGGGAAGTCTCTCAAAGACATTCTTGTTAGAGCTAAGCTATAAAGGCCTAGAAAATACCACGAACGAGCTGTACAGGAGTCGTGTTGGCCCGTCAACACTTCTTAAAACGTTCAAGTCTGACCAAGGAAGTCCCAAGGGACCCAAGGGGATCGTCGTCGACGTCAAGTCCCCTGTCCCCACCCCTTGCCATCATGCAAGTTAAAAAAAAATCCCATAAAATCACCCTCTCATCCCGTCCCTCCCTACTCTCAACATTTCATTTTCTCCCTCCTTCCTACATTTTCTTCTCGATTTCTCCCTCCTCCCTATTTTTTTTTTGGCCATTTCTCCCATTCCCTATTCCGTTCCTCCCCCCTCTCTTGAAGTTTGGACCGGTGACGGTTAGCAAACGACAGGTGTTTTTCCCCACGATTTCGTTATAGACTCACTAACTCGAACGTTAGCGCTGAGCCAGGGTGTATAAGTTACAACGAATGTAACTCCGTCAGATTTGTTTGCTTTTAGGGCTTCACTTCGAGTTATTTGTTGGGCATTTCGTTAAAAAAAATTCTTTCAATTATGTGGATATGTGTTAGAAGTAAGTACCCGTGGACTTTTTGTGTAAAATAAGTGACCTGTACTGTGTAACAGACAGCGTTAGCGTTAGGTTTCATTTATGAGAGTTTTATACACAAATTTAAAAAATCCCTCACAAACCTGGGGAGGAGCGTTGCGTGACGACTCGAAAAACGGCTGCGAAGGAGACCATCGCAAAGGATCGCAAAGAAGTGCTGTTGTTAGCCCTACGCCTTTCACCTTAACCTCTCACCGTCCTTTACCGAGAGAGGGCTCTGGGGATGAGCACGTGATCAAAACACGTAACGTGAACCGCCGCCATTTTGCATTTGGCGCTGACTACAGCAGCCGAGAAACTCCCATTTGCGACTAAATTTGCAACTGCAAAGTCCCCACAAGGGACACAGCTACAATCCTACAAGGGAGCACACGTTCCCTTGTTATTTTTTGTACATTTTAACCCAAAAGCTTCTCGAAAACTTCAACAAAACGAAACAAATACTTTTTCCGTATCGTTGGTTTCAGTATGGCTTTGTGATAATTTTGCGCCATGTTTATGCAAGAATTGGCTGAAAAAGTCTTCTCTCCTTTTGGAGTTACCGTTCGTTCGACTTTAATTTTTAATTCAAGACTTCACAGAACAGTTATTTGGGCGGTGGATGTGCGAGGTTGGGCCGGACGAAATGGAAGGAAGGACATCAGTTGTTCCTTCTCAGAATGGGCGAGAAACAGGTACGGTAACAAAATACGGTACATTTAAACCTCTAATGTATTGTACAATAACTTGTTATTTAAGGTTATAAGTCCTTGTGAGGCTTGCGACAGTTCTAGTCAAATTGTTTTGTAAAGAAGTAGGTCATAGTACGCACTAGAATTTAAGACAATTTTGTGGATTGCATGTCAACTTGTGAACAAAATAGAGGAACTTTTTGGAGATGTCAAATGTCATGTTTGTACACACGTCACCTCTCATAATCCTGGGATTTGATTGGTTAGCTGAAACGTAAGACATCATAAAATTTCAAAAACGTTCCCAGAAAGTGGTAAAAAACTTAGTGTAAGCCATAATGGTGCAGCAATTAGTGCTGTAGCTACTTTTTGTTGAATGAGATGCTAGTCCATTGCAGTGTCATCACCAACGTTTTTTTCCCATGGTTTCCTAGCAAGGGTAACTCTGTTTCTTGTCTAAATGCAAATATACTTAAACCACTTCCTGTCTGACCAGTAGTCTTGGCAAGCAGAGTAGAAACCTGTTATTTGTATAATGAAGTGCCAAGGGATTGGGAAAATGTAAACGAAACCCTTCTATAGTGAATTTGTTGTAAAACAACTAAAATCTTCATTGTATTTCAGAGACTTTTTTACTGATGAATTTTTACTGTGTATACATAAAGTTGTCATTATCATTATCATTATCGTTTATAGCCTCTGTGATAGTGGTTTGGCTTGTAATAGTTTGCCTTAAGGAGGCTCGCAACAGTTTTTTGGCCTTGGAGTGTATCTTTTGAAGTCAAAATTTCGCATAGAAGATAAACTTCAATTTCCTTGATACTATACCGCCTTTTCAACATATGATCAAACTTTATTTTCTCGCTGGTTTCCCAGCAACATCTGTCACCATAGCAATGATAATGGACAACTCATTTTAAATAATGTCGAATATCTCGAAAACTAGTCAGACACTGAATGATGAAACTTGAACTATTTGAACTACTCAACCTACACAACTTGTATGCGAAATTAGGGAAAAATCTGTAAGAGCATTTTAAAGGAAACCATGATTCATTTTTTATGGGCTGATTTTGGTCATTCCTGCAATTTTCTCCAATATTTCAAGAAAGATAAAACTTAACACTTTCTCTTTTCAGTTGAAAGTTCTTTTATGATACCAAAACATTCTTAATGTACATTGAGCTTCCTAGGTGGCTGCGATTTTAAGATATTTATAATGAAACACGGCTAAAATGCAGCACAAATCAGCCAAAAAGTTAGTAATTTGCATAAATAGAAATATTTCTAAACTGCCATTACAGATTTTTCTCTTAAATTGATTGCTGTTAGAATAATAATTCTTTTTGATGTTCCAGTGATTTTTAGGCTGAATGAACATTTCTGTTATTAGATAAGAAGGCTGAATCTCGGTCAAGTTTCAGTCGTTAGTAACTTTCAATGAGCAACAGTTTCATTTTGTTTTTCCTGGTCTATTTCACTGTTATTTACGTGCAATGAATATTTATACACGCTGCGCTTGTGTTCTCTCGTGCTCATAATAAAAAAAAAATATTCGTCTTCTGAGCTTGTTTCTCGTTATTTTTCGGCCCCATTGTGATGTCATCGTGGGCGTTAACATGTATGCAATCCGTAATTAAAAATGCTAAAACGTCAGTCAGTATTTAAAGAATAATGGAAAAGAGTCTCCAGGAAGAAGCTCAGAAGACAAAATTTTTTTATCATTATGGGAAGGAGTTATAAATTAATGCATGAGAGGAGACAAGCGCAGCGTGTATAAATATTCATTGCACGTGAATAACCGTGAAATAGACCAGGAAAAATAAAATAAAACTGTTGCTCATAGAAAGTTAATAATGACTGAAACCTGACCGACATTCAGCCTTCTTATCTAATAACAGAAATGTTTATTCAGCCTAAAAATCACTGGAACATCAAAAAGAATTATTCTAACGCCAATCAATTTAAGAGAAAAATCTGTAAGGGCAGTTTACAAATACTTCTATTTATGCAAATTGTGTGGTTCCAGAAAATATCCATACCCCCACCACGGAGGGAATTGGAAATTCCGGAGGGGTGGGGGGGGGGGGTCAAAAGCCCAGGAAAATCCAGAGGAGAGGGGGGTTAAATGGATAAATTACTTTCCAGAGGGTCAACTTCGATTCATTCCGATGTAAGCTGCAGATAAAGTTCGAAAATTACTACTTACCGAATTTGTAGATCTTTATTGTGGAATTAAATTAGTTTAACTGCTAAGTAAACACTTTTGTTAAACGTAAAACAGGTATTCTTTCTCCCAAAGGCGCTTTGGAAGCGATATTGGGGCGGAAACGAAATAAACATCGTCGTTGCATAGAAGTAGCCGCCATTACTTGTTACCAGTCTTCGAGAAGACAGCAACGTGTACCAGGAGTGGTTACATTTACTTATCGAGACCACGATCCTTCGACGAAACGCCCGCGTCGTCTAAAGAACCTAAATTTTAAGCTTGCCTTCGCGATTGACGTTAATTATAAGAGTTGTTTACGAACAATCAGTCTGTCCTTTTTAACTTCCCTATGTGGCAACTGGCAAGCGAGGCGCGATCTCATTGACTCGTAGAAGTCGTGTTTTACTAAGCGTAGCAACGAGAATATTTATCGCGAAGTACAAGTGTCGCCAAATACGTTTACGGGCTTTCTTGCTACTCTTGCACCTTCAAGTAACGGGCTCTTAACTGAGGGCTGGTATGCAGGGTAACGACTTTAGAGAACTCAATATTCGTTATTCTTTCTATTTTGATCATTTCCCCCTAATTTTGTTTGTGCATTTTCTTTGTTCATGATCGCGTTCATGTTGAAGTAACGTTTATCAGCAACACTGCGTCTTTTCAAGCGAATTCTTCAATTAAAACGAACGTTTTACATGCTTTTGTCAAGGTAATTTTACAGCTACCTAGCAGTGTTCTCCTTATCGGGAGGTAACCGGTAAAATTTACCGCTTGTAGCACCGCTTGTTACCGGTTAGCCGGAACCAGATAAAGGCCTTGAATCAGAAACATCCAACAGTTTGGGATGGTGAAAGATTTATTATCGGATTGTATTATGACAAGATTTATGTCCGCCGTACTGCGTATCTAGCCTGCGCCGCAGACGGAATATGACCGTTAGATTACGTCTGTGACGCAGGCTACTGCGTACCACGTAAGTGTAGTTTTAGTAACTTTTCTCTTTGTCCATGCGTTTGTACAATATTAGACGTAGTCTTACCATCTCGACATTTCTAAGTTCGTTAGATAAAAGTCTCATCTTCTCTACGTTTCTCCGCAGGTTTCTACCTTAGTAAGATGTTAGTAGTATCTTTTTAACGTTTCTCCGTATGCCAGTACATTCTTAAGGTGATTCCATCGAAATAGAAGGAATACTTAAAATTTTCTAAAACTTGGTCCAGTTGGTAATTATGTTTAGAACATTTCAAAAATGCAATACAAAATTGGGGTCACCGTGCTTGGCTTTTCACAAAGTGGATAGCCATTAATAGGAACTATACAACCCGCAAGGTTTTCCTGAGAAACCCTAGTAGTCAGAAATGAGAACTATAATTGCTTTAAAAAGCCATTGCTTGTATTGAAATATTGGAGCAGTTCAACAAGACATATATTTATCTTGTATTGTATACTATTTAGTTGAACAGGAATCAAGATTTTGAAATAAATAAAAGAATTTGCCGCGTGCGTACATACCCTGCTGCATGCACCTAAAGACGTGTTCTTTTTGGCATTTAAACAAAAATATCTCAAAGCAGAATTTTTAACTTTTCTCAAAATTGCGATATATTGTACTAGACCGTGTGCCATTTGAATTTATGTATTAAAAAATAGGGGTCACCGAGCTCGTTTAGGAGAAAACGACCATTTATTTCTCTGAACAGGTCAGCTTTCATAGAAAACCTATCAAGTTCCGAAGGTGCTCACGCTCGTGCACGCGCTAAACACGCAAGAAATGATGCGCAGAAAGGATGCGTAATGCAATTGAATGGAATCACCTTAAGGTATTAGTCTTCTGGACATTTTCCATGCGATAGTGTGTTCGTCAGTGGTGTAAGGCGCGGTCTTATCTTCTCGACTGTCGACATTTCTCTGTACGTTAAAACATTCGAAAAATATTAGTGTTATCTTCTCAACGTTTGTCCGTGTGATAGTATATTGGTAATTTAGATGCTGTTAGTCGTATCTCCTTAACATTTCTCCGTACGTTAGCATTGTCGTGAGATACTAGTGTTATCTTCTTGACGTCTATATCCGTACGTTGGTTTGTTCAGGTTTGTTCATAATTTACTCTTAGTATTGTCTTCTCCTCGAAGTTCTTCGTTTGTGCCTTTGTAAGGAGTATGTCTGATCTTCTAGGCGTTTCTCAGTACGTTTTTTAGATTGCTGTAAACTTTTTCTTCTCGAAGTTTATCTGTACGTTAATACGTTCCACGTGACAGGAATTACAAACGTCAACCGTTTTGAAGGGTTTTCGAGACGTGTGTTAGCCTAGTGTCATGCCGGCAACATTTCGGGTCTCATGACGACAATTCCACACCAGGGTAGAAAAAGATTTTCAACAGAGCTGCTTTACCGGTCCAAAAAACTGACTTACCTGTTACCCTGAAAACTAGGGAGAACACTGACCTAGTATATCTGTTTGATGTAGAGAAGAACAGTTTGGTATTGGTAAGATAATATGTTATGAGTAAGCTATGACTATGTACGTTATTTTAAACGCTAATAAATAGTATAAACACATCCTACGATAATCGGAACGGCTTAGCTTCACTTAAATTTGGATCAGTTGCTTCATTTTTAACACTCTCGCTTCTTGAACGAAACTTTCCAGAGGGGTTGGGGGGGGTGTTTGACAAACTGTGGAAAATCCGGAGGGATGGGGGGATTACAGCTTACTTCAAAAAACGGAAAATCCGGGGAGGAGAGGGGTCCTAAGCGAAATTCCCTCCGTGGTGGGGGTATGGATATTTTCTGGAACCACACATTACGAACTTTTTGGCTGATTTGTGCTGCATTTTAGCAATTTTTAATTATAAATATCCTAAAATCGCAGCCACCTAGGAAGCTCAATGTACATTAAGAATGTTTTGCTGTCATAAAAGATCTGTCATAAAAGTTTTATCTTTCTTGAAATATTGCAGAAAATGGCAGGAATGACCAAAATCAGCCCGCAAAAAATGAATGACCATTTACTTGAAAACGCTCTTACAGATTTTTCTCTAATATCGCATACAACTTGTGTAGGCTGAGTAGTTCAAATAGTTCAAGTTTCGTCATTAAGTGTCTGACTAATTTTCGAGATATTCAACATTATTTAAAATGAGGGGTTGTCCATTACCGTTGCTATGGTGACAGCTGTTGCTAGGAAACCAATGAAAAAATAAACTTTGGTCATATTTTGAAAAGGTGGTGCAGTATCAAGGAAATCGAAGTTTATCTTCTATGCAAAATTTTGATTTCAAAAGATACACTCCAAGGTCAAAAAAACTGTTGCGAGCCTCCTTAAAATTAGAAGGTGTTACATTGCACCTGTGTTTTTATTGTAACTTTGGCCTACCTGAAGAATATCATTCCTCATACCAGAGACTCTGTTAGGAAGGGGTATGTTACATTGGGGTTCCACTGTATTACTGTGCTTTTAAGTGAATGGTTGATGTTCTTAATGTTCCATTAGCAACACGAAGTAAAGGACAGTGGAGAGGTAGAAATAGGAGGGGACAGAATTATGGACGATTTTCTGGGCAGGAACACTACAGACAGCAAAGAGACTCTTTTGACAGGAGGGATGGGTACAATCAGCCACAAAGACGTGGAGCTGTGCCTGATAGAAGACCACCTGCAAGAGGTTCTTATTCAACCAGTGTGGATTCTAGAAAGGTACCATATCTAGTGTTCAGACTCTGTACTTAACTTGATGACCCTGACCTGGTAAGGATACTGTGCACAAGTCAGTGTGGTACATAATTATGTTGTGGTTCAATTTTATCCTTAGTTCAATTTTTATTTTCCTTTGTTTTTAACTCATTATGATACATTACCATACACAAAAACAAAGCAAAATAAAAATTGAACCAAGGATAAAATTGAACCACAACACAGACATTGGTGCAACAGTGTCTAGATTAGAGTTAAGCTCTATATGGCAGAAGTCTTTACTGCAGGGCCTCTTCAATTCATATGCTTTTATTACATTTTAGTACACTGAAGCTATTTTACTTGTTAGGATACCATTGGGTTTTGCATTTGAATGCACAGTTTCCCCTGGTAGTGTTATACCAGTACTTGTTGAGTTTGTCATAATTGTTATGGCGTATGACCATTACAGTATTTCAACTGTTTTATTACGTCCTTTGGTGTTGGTTTTTCATCTTGATTCCCCATCTGTCATTAGGTAGACCATCACCAGTCATACCAAAAAATGCAATAATTTTGTGTTTAGGAGGCTTGACAAGTCTTTCTGCTTTGGGTCATTGAAAACCTACCAGTGTACTGGACAATTTCGCTTTAAAAAGATGGTGAGACTGTTGATGCAGGTAGAACAGATAGCAAATACTTCCAGACTGTTTATGGTTCCACCATACTTTATTAGTTGGAGCTAGTTTCAGGGTGGCCTGATAGGGTGGGGTGCTGGAGGTTTGTTCAATTTCGCTGGCTACTCTGAATGAAAAACCGAACAATGACATTATCAGAAACAATTTTTTGCCATAATTATCATCATTAGGACTCAAGGCCTGATATTGTGCAGGACAATTCAGTGAATGGTTCCAGCACAGGTTCAAAAAAGTATGGCACATCCTTAAACCACTTGTTGAACTTCAAGTATGCCTCAAGGGAAAAGCCAGTTGTCTATCATCAGAGAAAAGGAGGCAAAAAGTACACTACTTTCAACAAAGAACAGTTCATTCAAGCCAAGTAAGTAATCCATAATAATTGTAACCAGGTATATTGTTTGATTGAAACTTTGATAGTGGAAACTGGGTGTTTGCTTCACTTTTTAACCGGCCATTGCCATAAGGCGACCGCCGGTTTATAAAATGGACATGGTTTTTTCGTGATGGTCAGTTGGCTTAACATATGAACAAAGTACTTGTTCATATGTTAAGCTTGTGGTACGGGCACTCAAGAGCGGTACTGTCTTATATAAGATGCATGCTCATGTCAGTCTGCTGAATGTTACCTTCGTGTGTTCTTGTCTTTTAATTTGCAGTATTTAAGTTATGAACGGTGAAGGGTTGTTAAGTATGGGGTCTCAGTATTTGTCTTGTATAATGCATGCGCAACTGAGTAAAGCAGCTAATAGGATTGAATGCAAAATTGGCTGTGTTGTCTGATCTAGTTAGTGGTTATGGTGAAAATTTTTTTAGTGCAGGAGTTTGTTATGGGGATTGACATTTTGAGGGATGTAAAAATGTGGGAGTGGAAGGATTTGTGAATGTGAGAAGCATTTCACGCTTCTGTGAATGTGATTTGCTTTGAAAGTTGCGTTTTGTATAGCAGCGGCATAATGTTGTGTTGCGTGAGAGGCAGTTTCCCTTGGCGTTTTATGGGGGAACGGTTTCCGCAGTGGATTGTAAGTTTTCTCATTGGGTAACCTGTATTTCGCAGAGGAGATAAACGGCAGCTGAGTTTGCAGCTTATTAACGCGGTAAGGAGCGGTGGCTCAGGAAGAGAAGGGATTGGCCCTAGTATGATGATGCAATTATTGGATTGCCCCATCGCTACATCATAGTTCTTGAGAAGAGAGAGAGATGAGTTTTTATTTGAGGGGAGAAGTTGATTTGAATTGCATAAAGACGAAGGAATCGGTCATTAATAAGGAGATCAATTAATAAGGTAGCTGAATAACTGAATATCATCGAGCGATGCGTGTGGTTTGCGTGTGGTGTTCGCTGTTGCCTTGGTTGGGTTTGAGGTTCCTTTACGTTATGAATTCCGAGTCAACTTGTTTACTTTTGCAAGGGGATTCCCGGGTTAGCAAACTGGATTTAAACATCACGTCATGAGATATGCCTTAACGTGCCCCATACTCTGACGATCTGCTCGAGCTCATGTTTATCAAGCGTTATATTTTGATTCTACTGCTATGTTCACTGTTTGTATTTACGGTCTAGGCACAACAGTAAATACTTCATCGTCCCTGTGTAAGCATTCTCAGTTGTGGACAAATTTATACCGACATTCAACGTTTGAGTGAATTTGCATTTTTCAGCAGAAATAAAAGCGATACAAAAGATAAGCTGAGTCATCAGAGTTTAAACATTACGTCATCCAGTAACGCTATAGTCAAAACATTGTCACACAACCACACTTTTCTTCACGCCGGTTTGTATAAATAAAGGATCGCACTAACATTTGTGAAACCTAGGGGTGGGGAGGGTCAGAAAGGCTGGTTAAAATGCCCATCAGGCTTTCTTGTTTTTATCTTAACTGAACTTGTCAATAATAGATGACCCTGGGATTGGGCCTTTCAGGTTTGTGAAACCCTGCAAACTAAGCATGGGTGTTGGATGTAATATCCATGGAAGCCCTGCAAGCGGCAGCTTTAAAACACCTTAACCTTAAAGTGAAGAAATGTCTGGAAATTATATGTACCAAACCTCGGGTGAGGTTTGGAGATATGATTCATAATAATCCACAAAAATGCACAAAGGGTATTTATTATTGGAGGTCAGGTAAAAGTCACTCTCTCAAAAACCCACAGATCAGTACACTTAAGTAAAAACTACCGTCTTTATCTCGTCAGCTTCCAGTTTGTAGTTTGTGACTCTGGCGATTACACAGTTCATGCCATTGATCCTGATGTACTCGTGGAGTGGGATTTCATTGAACAAGTGGTGAGCTTCTTAAAGGAATATTTAATGAAACTGTGGAACAAAAAGGCCTGGAAGTTACTTGCTCCGTGTACACATGTTAACAAGGACAAAGATAATATTGAAAGTGTTGCTGATTTTGATGCTTTCAGAAGTGCCCCTACAACTCCCACAGGTTAAGGGACAATGTAGTCAGTGGGTCAAAGTCAGTGAGCCAAGCAGCCTGAATTAGTCTGGTGGCTTCGCAGCAATGACTAACTGAATTATAACACTTCATGCATGCAACACAGGATATAACAGCTGTTCACTTTATATTTTTTCTTATCATTTCAGAGAATCTTCAGCCATGAGGTGCCATCCTGTCCAATCTGTTTATACCCCCCTGTGGCAGGTATGTTTGGATTATGTTGGTCAATTGTTTCAGCAATAAATCTGTTGATTTTTTTTGCATTCTATAAACATGCCACTATAAAAGATTTTCAGTGTTGTCAGTATCATCATTTAGCACTTAAGGTGGTTCCCTATAGTTTTATGACCGCGCGTGCGCTGATGATGCGAGCTGTAGTAATCTGCGCACGCTCACGCTCATTGCGGCCCAGGGGCTCCAATGATTTTACTTCCTAATAAAGCTATCTAAGCTATCTAAAATCATAGGTTTTTCCTGATTTTTATGACGTCAGCATAGCCATAAAAAGCAAAGTTAACAGTAAATTTTCTCGCGTCTCCTTTGGTGAATTTTTTTTAATTTTGCACATTTTGAGATGCTAACGCTACCTTTCACATTATTTTTTGGAAAAATTCTGTCAGAGCAATCCAGTTTAATGGTTAAAAACAAGAAATCACGTGATATCAGTGAATCTGTCTGAATGACCCATATTTTTTCCCCTGCAAAATGTTAGTCAGAATCATTTTCACAAAATAGGAAATTTTAAAAAATTTCACTGAGGAAAAATCAAAATATTTAAGAAAAAAGACGAATTAATGGCAAATAGCTGTCATCTTTTAGTTGCTTTGTTGCCATGACAATGGCCTATGCCTAAGAAGCAAAACCTGAAAAATAAGGATAATTGTGTTGGTAACCTTACTGGTAAAATTCAGGAACAAAGATTGCAAGACAACAGAACTAGGGCTTCTTTTGCAAGTCTTGCCAGTTCGTATAGTCACTTTTGTAGAAACTCTAGGGAGCCACCTACATGTCCCAATTCTCTAATAATTTTAGTCCTAGTTAATGGCTTTACCTTTTGTTTTGTTTGTAGCCAAGATAACACGGTGTGGTCACATTTACTGCTGGTCTTGTATTCTTCATTACTTAAGTCTAGTAAGTGCATATCTTTGATTCTTGAGGAGGTTTTAGTCATCTTGGAGTTATGCATTGTGTGGTAATTAAATACTGGTAACTGTTAACATTTTATTACTTTAATGTTTTTCAACAGACTGATAAATCATGGCACAAGTGTCCTATTTGTTTTGAAGCTGTTCACAAGAAGGACTTGAAGAGGTACACTTTTGAGCACCATGCAAACAAATATTAAAAATAAATATTTAAGCCTTGTTTTAAACAAGTCAAGAGTGTTAGATTGTTAAAATAATATAATGTAGCCCAGTAACACAGTACTTTTTACACTTGATGAATCATTATTTGTGACTAACTGCACACCATTGAACTGTTAATGAAATTATTCCTTTTGCTTGGAGATGACTACATACATATTTCCTTGGTTATGTGAAAGTTTGTTAATATTGTTTTTGTTGTCTTATTAGTGTTGTTGCTCTGGAGTCACACCTACATGCAGTAGGAGATACTATTACAATGAGGCTGATGAAACGAGCGAAGGTATGGTCAAAATATTTAATGGTAACTGTGAAAAAGCTGCACACCTGACTGTAGATACCTTGATTGTGTTTCTCTATGCCACACTCGTTGTACAACGCAGTCTCAAAACAAAGCTTTAACCGTAGCATGTATTGTAAAACTGCTATTTATAGTCCAAATCTCCGTCTGAGTGTACATGCGCATGGGCTATCAGCCCTGTCAAAATGTGCCGACAGCTGGCAATTTTGCCATCTACAGGCAATCAATTGCCGCTTGCTTCACACTGGAGTTTCTGAGAAACCTCCTAGCAGACAGGAAGACCCAGTTTTTTGCGAAAAGAAAAAAGGTGTAAACTTTTAGGTAGTAACAGCAAAGTTGAGGTGGGTTAAGTCTAGCAAACCTGTGTCCCAAGAACAATTTTTCTTTGACTTTTTTAACAATATCAAACAAAGTAAAGTGGCCTTCACACGTCAAACTAATGTTGGCCAACTCGTGTTAGCAAACTCAAATTGGTGTGTGTGAACAAGACAACCACATGTTGGCAAACTGCTGGCGACAAATTCAACAGTTTGCCAACATGTTGTTGTGTCGTTCACACACATCAGTTTGAGTTTGCCAACACGAGTTGGCCAACATTAGTTTGAGGTGTGAAGGCTTCTTGAAATGATTAAACTTGGTACAATTAGAATAGAACACAATCATGTTCCTATCTTTACAGAACTCTGTGCTTGTTATGCCTAAAGCTCAGTGGCATGAGAGGGAATTCAAACCCTTTGGGATCAATGGTATGTAACACGTTTCATACAACACTCTATTGCAGGAATTGTTGTCTCCAACTGACTAATTTCATTTGTCTTGTTTATTCTTGGTGCAGATGAAGAGGATACATGTTACGCTAAACTCTTACTAGCTTCTCGGGAGGAAGTCTTAAATCAGGTGAGTTTGTTTCTATTGCTGGTCATCTAAATGAAGGGCCCGGTGGAAAAAGGGCGTAAGTGACGATTTGAGGTTAAAATCGAAATTGCTCCTATTTAGCTGAACATTGGCACACAGGCTGGTTTTCATGTGAGGAATGCTGTTGCGCACTTATTTCTTGACCTGAGATCTAAAATTTGAAGAATTAGCGTATTACTTTTGCGTGAAAAGTTTTGTTGAACTGAACTCGCTCAAGTGATGCATGAAAGATTTCTTTTGTTCTCTGCTTGAACTAAAACAAAGGAATTCAACCTAGAATCGGCGGTCCTGTTGTTTTCTTTGTGTCAGTTTTAAGTAAAAGTAATACGCTTATTCTTCAAATTTTAGATCTCAGGTCAAGAAATAAGTGCGCAACAGCATTCCTCACATGAAAACCAGCCTGTCTGCCAATGTTCAGCTAAATAGGAGCAGTTTCGATTTTAACCTCAAATCGTCACTTACGCCCTTTTTCCACCGGGCCCTTCAAATGATAGTTACAGAAAAGTCTCCTTGCCAGATCACACTTGGGAGATTCTTCAGAAACTTCAGCTGTATATTCACAGAATTGCTCAAAAGCCAAACTGAAACTAACAGATTGGAAAAGCCTTTTAATATGTCGATATGCAGCAGTC
Organism: Siderastrea siderea; assembly: GCA_964030785.1. Taxonomy (NCBI): domain Eukaryota; kingdom Metazoa; phylum Cnidaria; class Anthozoa; order Scleractinia; family Rhizangiidae; genus Siderastrea; species Siderastrea siderea. The sequence goes on along the minus strand of OZ034978.1, from coordinate 2,534,706 downwards.
CCTTTGTGAAACAAGTTTGACTTATCCAAGGCTTCAAATAATTTTTCTTTCTTGAAAGAACATGTGTCCCACCAAGTCTTCATTTTGGTCAGACAAAACAGAAATGTAGTCAGATGTTTTTTAAATTATTATTAAAAATAATTTGGTAAAAAAAATTTGTCTGACCGAAGTTAAGATTTTGTCGCACATTGGCCGATTTTAGTCAGACATTGTCCGATGACCAACAGTTATTTGCAGCTCTGCTTATCTCTTGCAAAAGAATAACTTAGATAAGCTTGATCTATGGTTCCAACTTGGTATTTCATATTAACATTATGTTGTGGCCACTTCCTCTCTTTCTCTCCTTGCGTTAAAAGTCTGAAAATTACCACTAATTGCCTTGAAAGTAGCTTAATTTGGCTATTTAAATTGTGTTTTAAAATGACCATGTGTGTCAATGTGCATTTTTAAAATTAATAATTATCTCATTAAAATGTTTGAATATGAATATAGATTGTTGCACCAGAAGAGACAGCACTGAGCACCCAGCTCATGGAGGCCACAAGTGAGCAGGTACACGAATGCTTTACCTCTTGCCCTCATTTCTGTAAGAATTTTTGTTTAAAATATCCAAGAATTTTTTGCCGAGACCTTTGTTAGAGGCACACAAAATTTACAGGGGAGCCTTTGTTATAAGCAGAAGAGGAAGTTTAACTGGCTATTTTGCACAGGAATATGGATCATTGCCAGTTGTTTTGCATTTACTTCTTCTTCAAACCTGGTATTTCCACAACAAATTTAATCATGGTTGGAGCAACTTCTAGAACTTGAAGTATCAAATATTAATGTTGCACCACCAATTTCTGACAAATTTGTGTATGAGAAGGACACTTTTGTCAAGAAGAAAGGACCAGTTTCTTGAAAATGGGCCCTCCAAAATCTGGCTGTGGGCTCTTTTTGAGTCCATTTCTTCCGTAAACTATGCTAGAGACAGAATGCAAAATCGTGGAAAAATTAAAATACCTGAGGCCAATATTAGGTTTACCGTAAACACCGGCGTATAAGCCACTCCTTTTTACCCTAAAATTTCGCTCAAAATCGGGAATGCGGCTTATCTACGAGAACATTGGAAAAAAATCTGTAATTTTCCATGAATCATCCCCAAAACACCAAAATAAGGTCACGACGGTACCATGCTATCTTCAAGAACTTGCGTGGTAAATGGCCCACTGTTTCTCCATTGTTGACAACTTTGATGGCAAATTTGTCAAAGCAATTATCGAACTCCCTTTCACAGGCGAGTTTGTCACAGATGGATGGCTTCCAAATATCCTTGTAAACAAGCCACGAAAAGCTGAAGAAATTGCCAAAACCTCCATTTCAGTTTGCTTTGCGAATGAACAAAGCGACAACACGTCACCAGTTTTCTCTCTTCTCATCAAATGCCTGGCTACTAAGCCAAACTACGCAACCGAACGGCCGAACGAACTTACTCACAAATTTTTAGACTTGAATAGCTTGAACTGGAAAAATGCTGGGGAAAAGTTCATCAGGGAAAGCGGTCTTGTGTTCAAATACGTTTACATACCTTTTTGATACTTGTTATAGGGATTAAAATGTGTGTTTGAGTCTTATTCAGACTACAAATTGAATTACCGATCCGTAGTGAAAAGGACTTCACTTCAGCCAATATGTTCATTAAACGAAATGACTCGGCTATGAATTTTTGGCAAAAAAATCTTTTTTCCAAATCTTGAGCTTCTAAACTCAGGGTGTGGCTTATCTGCGAGTGCGGCTTATACGCCGGTGTTTACGGTAATTATGAAAACCTGGGTAACGTAGGAAGGCTTAGACAGCTTATGTACTGGACAGTCAGATAGCGTATTAGACACTCCTGTATGACACAGTCTGGTCAGTTGTTTCAGAGGTTCAACTGCATTAAATAAAATTAAAATTAAATAAAATAGTTTCTAAGGGATTGGTAAATTCATTGTAAGTGCTACTTTATTTGCCTGTTCTCTTACAGTCAGAGGAAGTCTGTTATATTGAAGTGGCAATAAATGAAATAAAGGTAAGAAAGTACTTTTTTCTAAGTTTGTAAACTTTGTTTTCAGATTTTCACATTCTGTTGTATTGATTAAAATTGTGTTAGTTAAGGTTGTATCACTAATGCATAATTTTGTTTTTGTTTTTCAGGCACGTCGAGAGAGTTTGAGTGAATCTAAAGAGGTTGAGGAAGAAGTGAGAAGCTTTGTGGAAAGTAAGTATTTCTTTCCTTATTTATTTATTTATTTATTTATTTATTTATTTATTTACTATCCCCATATAAGATATGAAAATATTCACACATTTTGGGCTAGAAATAGTATTTTGATTGAGAGGGCACAGGACAGACTTACTCACCATTTTGGTCCTACAAAAAACATTGCCCATTCATCTTGAAAATAATAGTCATTGGTTTTGAAACTGCTTGTCTGACCCCAGTTATAATCCCCAGTTATGATAAATAATACATGGTGCCAAAGTTTAGTGAACCATTGTCCATACTCATGCCTCGATTAATACTGAATCCACTGTAAAGCAGTAAGCATTTATTTATTACAGTGTAAGATTGTGGGCAAAAATGGACATCACATTCTAATAAACTATCTGTACAATTATATCCGTGCAAAAGGAAGAAAATTATTCTTCCTTTTCCAATTAGTTTTGATTGGTAATTTGATCTCACCTGCACAGGTGTTAAATGTGATGAAGATGGCAATCACAAAAATGACCAAGAAGTGACAACGTGGAGAGTAATTTCCCCAAGTGATGTTCAAGTAAGAGGGTAGCATTTTCAACTGATAATCCATCCTCCGCTATAGCACACAAATATGACTGTACACCTTTTAGGTTTGGATCTTCCTGTCTGGGATTTGTCACCATTTAGTGTGTTTGTTTAGGGATTTTAAGCGGCAGAGACTTGAGCTTTTATGATACACTCATAGTAACTTGGATTCTTCATTTGTTTCACCAAGCATCTCTCAAAGTTAGCCTTGGTTAGCTTTGTTTGGGCCCTGATCTCTGCTGCTGTGTCGTTTCTTGAACAAGAATCAACTTTTCTCTGTCTCTTTATCCAGGTGCATAAATGGGTATTAGCAATCCATTAAACCAGTCTCACAAAATGCTAGGGAAACTCAGTCTCTGCAATAGAATCAGCCTTGCAGAATCATTTGGAAGGGGGGGGGGGGTTCAATGAGGAATTGTAGGTGCAGGTCTCCCCAGAAGTTGATTGGTTAATCTTGTGGGTGAGGTGGCAAGCTTTATCATGTTTCTGACCTGAAAAGCTTCTCTTAGCAGGGTGGGGAGGGGTAGTAATTCTCCTTACCTCTTCATGCTACAAAAATTGTGTTCACTACCAGAACTCATGTTTTACTATACCAATGAAGATTTAACCCAGCTGTATACACCTGCTCACTGTGTTCCGTTGTCTAGGATGTTGGTGAATACGAAGCAGCATTTTCTGATGACGACGGTGATGAAGGTGCCAAGGGTGAAGAACAAGGCTCTATAGACTCTGCTTCAGCATGTGATATTAATACATTGACACTGGAAGATGTGCACAAAGCAGCAGAGGCAGTAGATGAGGATTCACAAGGCTCTAATCAGCGTACCAGTGAAAGTACATCAGGGGATTCAGGTTCTGAGTTATCAAGGCCATTATCACCAAGCCCAGTATCAACACATTATTACTACTTCTATCAAGGTACAATCACGTTTTTGTCTTCAGTGTCTTATTGTCTGTAATTTGATTATTGTGGTGCAAATTACCGTTTTGCAGAATGAAAATATTGTAGTTAAGACAGGATAATAACAAAATAATAAAAAATTAGTCTAAGGGTGTGGCTACATCCATAGTTGCTCTATAAATGATGTTTTTTTTTTTGGTGGGCAATTTTTCCATGTGCTTATGTGTTCTCACTTGATTATCCTTGACCAGAAGAAGGGACTGCATGTCGTCTGACAAAACAGGGAAGGGTATATAATGGTACCTTAGCAATCTTACTGTGAAGCTGCAGTACATAAACAATAGTTTTGTTTATTGAGAGAGTCCTAGTAAAGAGAAGCATTAACTCACTTTCACTTAAATTTGTCTTCACAGCTGATGATGGTCAAAATATATTCCTAAGTCCCATAAATGCTCGTTGCTTGATAAAGGTGAGCTGTTTTGTAAAAACAAGTATTAAAATCCATAAAAATAGTCCATGTATTTCTTTACCAGGTTGGTAAGTTTTTGATCAAATTGTTTTACTTGCAGGAATATGGCAGTTTGGAGAATTGCCCAGAGCTAATTACTGCACAGATTGTAGAAATAGATGCTTTTTCTCAAAGTGAGGTCAGTGCTGAATTTCTTCTTTTATTGACAATGTAGCAGTACTGCAAAATGGCGGACGGTTCTGTGTGAGCATCATTTCACATCAATCTTTTGTTATTCAGACTATACGCAAACAGTATCGCTACCTGGGCCATCTGCCACTGACCTGCCAGTTTGTCATTTGTGAACTTGACATCAAGCCTCCCACTGTATCACGGGAAACACTCAATTTCTTTAGAGGTGAGCAGCTGTGTTCGAAGAAATGTTCTCATTGGAGATGACAATGTATAAATCCTTCTTTAAAAATAAGGATTTCAATCAGATAAATGATTTCAAAGTGGGATACTTCATACCTTTTGTCCATTCTTCCTTTACTGGTGTTCGAAATGAAAATAAAAGTAGTAGTAGCAAGCCCTGTGACGAAACATGTCAATTCAGCCTTTGCATCTACTTTTTTGTATAGCTGCTGAATTACTAATTATTAGAAATTTCTTTTTCTTTGCTCAGGGGAATTACAACAGCGAAAACAGCAGCGACAGAAGAAGTTGCGAATGGAGAAGAGGAGAGAACAAAAAGTGACTCCTGGTGGTACTTCTTCATACAGCTCTGGAAGATCTGCCAGTAAGTATAAACGCAAGGTTGTTTGTCATTTTTTGATAACCACCTTTTTTGAGGTTTTCAGGATGGCTGCCTACACAACAGATTTTGGTTATTCCTTCCAGTGATAAGCTCAACTTATTAACTCTGCTTACTGATGCGCCCCCTTGTAACTTTTGTGTTTCTCGTGACCATTTGTCATTACATGTACCTTGAAATTTTAAGGAGAAAATAGGGTTTGATGACTGGTGGTTTTCTGTATGCATCTCAGGCAGATCTGTGGTTCCTGAACATCTGGACCTGGCCAGTGATTTAGAGTTCCCAGCTCAGGCAGGACAGCTGGCAATCTCACCACCCAGCAACTCTTCTCCCAGCCCGTTTATGGAGTTTGCAGCTTCCATGGCCAATCAAGGTAACATGCTCCTTGTAAAATGCTTGTCTATGAGGCTTCTCCTGTGTCAAAGACTCTGGATTCTCAAATAGTCTATAACTGAAAATGATCTAATGCATCCCAAAATTGGTAATTCGATGCATTTTGAGCCATATATTGGAGGAGGAATTAATTAAAATCAGAATTGACTACATATGAGCTTCTCGACAGGCATTTCTCTTCGTCTTTCAGGGCTCGGGACTAACTTGTCAGCTTAGTAGTCTAGTGGCTAGTGAGAGGTTTGATTTCACTAGCCAAAATAAATTTTCACTAGCCAGACTTTTTTTTTTTGCACAATCTCGCACTGTGTTCAATATGGGCAATTTTAAGCCGAGTTAAGTACTCTTAATCTCAAGAGTGAAGAACTGGAATGTTGACCATTCTTTCCAACAGTTAAAGATCCTCACACGAATACAAAGTATTCGTGCATTCAGGGCAAATTCGCAGGTACGATGTTATTCACGCCCTTCTCTTTTCTGTTGCGGTTATCATGACTAACAATGTATGAACGTTGTAAGGTTCGGAGAAAGACAAGACTGATACAGCACTCAATTCACGTACGGAAAAATATCTGTATTTAAGTACGGAGATGTATTGAGCAGACAAAGCTAATAAGGTTTGAACTTACTAAGGTACGGAGAAACGTTGAGGAGTCATACCGAACACCTTGGTTGCAATTACACTACAATAGGAAGAAACACTGCCAATGTACCAAGGTACAGAGACACGTTGAGGAGACATTGAGGCTAATAAAATATGCGACTACCAACTTACGGAGAAACGTCATTAGACAAAACTAATTCCGTAAGAACGCGTAACGTATGGAAGAACGCCGACCGGACCAGACTGTTACGGTAGGACAATAAATTACGGAGAAACTTAGGGAAGACAACTAATAATGCACGAACGTACGGATAAACGTTGAGAAGACAAGACTAATACTGTATGAACATACCAACGGACAGATAATGCTATAAAGTGTAGACTTATCGTACGAATGCACTTACATACTGAAAGCCTTGGGAAAACGAGACCAGTAAAGTGCGAACGTGCTAACAGCGTATGGAGAAACGTTGAGAACGCAAGAGTAATAAATCGATGAACATACTTCCGTACGGAGAAACGTTGTGAAGACAAGACTAATATCATACAAACGACGTTACGTAGAGAGAAACGCTGCATGGGAAGAGAAAGTAATATTGTATGAACGTAGTAATGATTGGAAATAAGTCGATAAAAGAAGACTAAAGAATTGTGTGAACGTAGTGACGTACGAAACTAGACTAACTTCATATGAACGCACAAACGGACCTTTGAAGGACACGTATGGTGAAACGTTCTTAAGACGGATAATTTCGTTGGAACGTACTAATTACAGAGAAACGTTGGCAACTGTGACAACATTAATTTTAGTAGGGAGAATTGTTGAAACGACAAAACAAGTACCATACGAACATTATGATATCATTTTACGGAATAAGATTTAGTTTCTGTTCACTCAATTTGCTTTTGGGATCCGATAATGAGAAGCAATATTTAGTTTAGTTTGCATCCGGTACTTTAGTGCTTTGAAAATTTCACTAGCCAAAATGGCTAGTGAAAGCGCAAAACCTACTAGCCAAAACGGAATTTTTACTAGTCTGTGACTAGTTGGCTACCGTTAGTCTCGAGCCCTGGTCACTTCACTCTTTGAGAGTCAGCCTTTGTTCATCCAATTCCAACAAATTTGTATGGAAATAGCTACTGTTGTTATGCACACAGTTATATAACTTGCTTGTTGTTACGAGTTCTGGTTGCAACATGCTGATCTCTGTGTGTTTATGCGTTAGATGAAGGGGATGTGACATTTTCAGAAGCAGATGTGCAAGATAACATGGCACCCAGCCCTCCGTCGTTTGCTCAGGTTAGAAGACAGTGTATTATTTAATCATTTATTAATGTCGCAGTTCCTTTTAATAATATAGAGCACAGAGATGCGAACATAGTACACAAAATAACAACAATATTTGGCGTTAAAGGGGGGGAACACCTCTCCGCGATCGGCGTGACAGACGACTTCCATTGCGTGAACCACACGGCTACTTATCTCCCCAGCGCCAAAACCGCGCTGGATCGGACAAGTAGACAGGTCAAAAGCTAAGACGATCTATAAGCCTAACTCATACGGCACTACGAGCTGACCTCCGGCCAGCATCGTGCTAGAGTTATGACTTTCTCAAGCCTACTTATCTCCCCAGCACTACGAGCCGACACCGCCGGCACGTGCTGGATCGGACAAGAATAGGCAGATAAAGAACGTAAATAACGCAACTAACCGATCGAAAACAAAGCTTGGGGAAGTCGCTGCGAGACTTAACCGCCACAGATACATGCGAAGCAGGTATCCCCCCAAGCAAGCCAAGCCTAAAATTCAAGGAAATGAAATACTGGCCATCCGCGGCGCAGCAGACAGCAAGACATTTTTTGGTGTTCTAATATAAAGCTGATAAGAGTCCGAAGACCACCTTCCTAAAACCTTAATTAACCAGTCTGGTAAGCCTGCAGCAGCAGCGGTAGAAGCGGCACCAATGCGAAAAGTATGCCCTTTGAGAGACTGATACGGCAGACCGCCGTGACGGGCCGCGTCCCGAAGCAGGTTAACCACCACCGACCTAGTAAGAAAACGACCTGACTGGAAAGAAAAAAGGGGTCCCTGCGGACGGGCGGCTAGAAGATAGTCACGCATAGCTGACACTGCGCAAATAGGTGAAGGAGAACACGCGATTACGAGTGAGTGTCCTGTGCGAAAATAGTCTGTCTTAGAAGCCTTTAAGAAAACAGACATCTGCTGCGGGCATACCAGACTAGGATAAAATGACACACAGTCGGCAGACAGGTCGAACTGAGGGCGAAACTTAGAGGTTCCTTGGTAGGTAAACTCGCCACAGCGAAGAAAGGCAAAAAAGGCTAAAGTAAAGGCAGCCCAAACCATACAGTAATCACGTTCCCCCAGCCAGGAGCGGAGTGCGGGTTTAATGTCTAGTAGCACTCCCGGGGTGACGGGTTGACGGAGTATACGGGCCTTACCCTGGTAGCGAAGGATACCCCTAAGGACCTTTTTCAGCAATAATTTGCCCACGAGAGGGTCCCCATGCCCACGTGAAATGTGCAAGTTGCGAACGGCGGCTAAATACAATTTGATGGTGCTGTGCTGCACCGTCCTGGCTAAATATGAGGCAAAATAGATAAGGGTACCTTCCGAGGCGGGTAGGATATCCCCATCATTAGACATGAGCCTGTTCATCAGACAAAACTGAATAAATCGTTTTTCCCCAGAGCCGTACGTACGGTTGGTAGACCATGCCAAGCCCCAGGTTGCGTAGGTTTGAACTTCATCCCTTAAAGGGTCATGAGCGAAGGCGGGATGGTGCAAGGGATTCTGTCGGCCGTGGGAGCCGCCGCTCGAAAACGTGCGTCCTGAAAGCGTGAGAGGGCATCAGCAATATCGTTACGGACCCCAGGGACATGCCGAGCCCTAACAAAGAAATTGTGCTTCATGGATATGAGGACAAGGAACCTAACTAGGTCCATGATACGGGGGGACTTCGAATGGCCTGAATTGATGATAGCGACGACTGATTCGTTATCGCACCAAAATTGGATACGCTTCCCGGAAAAATGCGGGAACCAGATAGCACACGCTACCACAATCGGGAAAAGTTCCTGCCACTCAATGCTTATACCCTGGGCTTTGCTAAGTTGCATATGAGGGGGCCACCTGCCCTGAAACCATTTCCCATTAAAATAACCCCCAAAACCAACCGACCCTGCGGCATCAGTGTACAATTCCAAGTCCGGGGAAGGGGTAATGGCAGTGTCTAAGAAGAAAGAACGCCCATTCCACCCCACAAGAAAAGCTTTCCACATGGTAAGGTCCCTAAAAAACTCTTGGTTTAGCCTGATATGGTGGAAGCGGCTTGGCACCCCCCGGGTAAGGTTGATCATGCGTTGTAGAAAAGTGCGCCCGGGGACGACTGCCTTGCAAGCAAATTGAAGTGTACCAATCAGAGACTGCAACTCAACCAGCCGTACCGACCGACGCTTAGTAAATGAATTGAGTAAATCCCGGGTGCGTTGGAGTTTGTCCGCGGGAAGCCTGGCCTCCATCCGGGTGGAGTCTAGTTCGATACCCATAAATTCTAGGACGTGAGAAGGACCCAGGGTCTTGGAGGCGACTATAGGGGCATTAACGGACATGAAAACCCGGAGTAAGGTACTAAAGCTAGACAGACATTGTAAACGGGATGGTTCGGCCATGAAAAAGTCATCAAGAATGTGCAGGACATGTGTTAGGCCGTAGTTGTTCTTTAGAATCCACTCCAAAGCCTCAGATAATAGGTTAAAAAGGAACGGTGCGCTCCGTAATCCGAAGGGGAGATATAGGTCCACATAATATTGGCTTTGCCAGTAAATACCCAAAAGGTGCCAATCGGCGGGATGTATGGGTATGAGGCGAAAGGCCGATTTAAGGTCGGTTTTTGCCATAAAAGAACCCCGCCCCAGGGACTGGAGGATACGTATGGCATCGTCTACCCGAACATATTGTAGGGCGTACGGGTCCTTAGGGATATGGTCGTTAATACTATCCCCCTCCGGGTATGACAGATGGTAGATGGTACGCCATTCCGAGGAATGTTTCTTGGGTACCACACCCACAGGGTGACATTGGAGGTCGGGAATGGGAGAGGAATCAAAGGGGCCCGCCACACGACCTAACTGGATTTCCTTATTAAGATTAGACGAAACTACCTCAGGGTGCTGTATAGCAGAAATCAAATTACGAGATACCCGGGGTTGCCGAGGGCCAGTATAGCCGACATGTGCGCCATACCGAAGGGCAGAAATTAAATCATGAACAAAATTAGGGTCGGGGTGGTGGGAAAGTTCCCTTTCTAAGATATCTACGTTAATAGGAGTGGAGACGGGAGGTAAATGAGAGTTCGTGGCAAGAAGGTGGACCTTATCTCTTGCTTCGGTCGCTGGTGTTGCTGGAGCCCTGGCGTCGCGGACCGGTTCTTGAGAGACCGTTGGGACAGTTGAGGATGGAGTGGCTGGAAGACCGGCATCGGCGGCAGACGTGCGGGAACGTGCAGGAACTGGAGGTGCATCCCGATGACCGGTTGAAGCGGAAGCAGACAGGGCCGCTCTTCGGTTGCTGGCGCGAGGAGTCAGCGCTCGGGCAGTCACTCTGGCTGTGGTACGGGCTAGAGCAGAGAATACAGTGGGGCTTAGCAAGGCCCGAGAAGGTGACCGTCCAAAGTTCTAAGTCAACCTGGTCCCAGCTTATACCCAGGTCATAGGCGGCCCTGCGGCGGAACTGTTCATCGTACGTGAGGAAAGCCAGGCCCTTAAATGAGGTTGCCGCCCTGCTAATAATCTGCTGATACTTGAGCAGCTCGAGCGATCTCCGAGGGTAGGAGGCGACAATGACCAACATATACGTCGTGTATGCATCTAACCACTTGTGGAAGGTGTCTATGGTCGGCTTGCGCTTCCGCACCATAGTGAGAGGGGAAGAGGAGCCCGGGACCGAATCATCAAAATGGAGCTGGATGTCGGGGACCTGGGACTGAGTCAAAGAATCGGGCAGCAACAACGTAAAGTCAATGTACTCACCGCGGAGGATTTTGTCTTCCAAGTTTTTGTCCACAGGACGGTGAAGTCCGATTGGGTTTGCTGCACCAGGTCGTGGAGTTGTGTTGCGTGCGGGAGGAGCCAAGGCTTGACTTCGGTAGGGCGCAGCGGACGGGAGAGGATGGCTCTGTAAAGCCTGCTGCAGCGATAATCGCACCGTGTCCTGAATGGCGGCCATTTGGGCTGCGGTGAAAGGGCTGGACTGATGTGGTTCTTCAGAAAGATCTAAAGGCTCATCCAGGTCTTCGGTCGAACCAACAAACGAAGAGATTTCGCTTGCCTCGCCGTTAGCTGCCGCGTCCGTATCCTCCGAGACATTTGCCGCTTGTTTGGGACGACTCGCTCGCTTCCTCGAGGTACGTTTCTGTACTCGGCCATTTCGCGGCTGGTTGGCGGGGCGAGGACCTTGAACAGCGCCTTTTAAACGAGATACGAGCTCCGCTTTGGATCCAGTAATAGGAAGATTTAGAGCTTGAAGCCGTAGGCGAAGGACTTCCGTGGACAGCGACGCGAGATTATCCTGGCGCTGCTGGCGAGTATTCGCAACGTTTCGATTGCCACGTGGACGAGCCATGATGAAATTACAAATTACAATTTTTAAAGAACCTTGGAAAACCTTACAGTTAGCAAGACAGCTAGTGAATGTGACTTTGGACCTAAACTAGGCCTTTTATACCTAGACAGACGTCGCAAACTAGACCAATAGTAAATAAGGTACCATGCATAAAGTAAACTCATGCGGTGCTCGAACGAGACATGAATGGCGATATTTATGTTTTTAACCATACAGAGTGTTTGATGTAAAACTACTAGACAGTATTGCAACATTGATCAGTGAATCCCCATTGTACGCCTTTGTACATTCATGAAGAGAAAGGGAATAATGGTACATTCATGTCACGTACATCTTACGTGAGTTAATCTAGTTACAATGTAACAACATAAGCTTAGTTCGTCTCGCTCCATTAACTGCGTTTTACAGATTGCTGTAAAGCTTTATTTAGCCAGTTATTTGTTTAGTTATTGATTCAAATTTGGTGAGAAAATATGTAGACACTTTGATGTCATTGTTGTATCACCATACCCACGTACTAAAGTAGCTGTGAGAAAGGGTAAATTTATTACTAAGTTTTCACAGTGAAGAAATAATTATTGTATTAACGCGTGACAAGCGTGCATTGGGTGAGGTATCAAATAACTTGCACGTCTGATGGAGCCCAACTTAAGCGTTGATTTTCAGTGCTTTCCAGTCGAAAATACTCAGCGCGTTCCGCTTATTATTTGGAAATGACTTCCATAAATCGGGAACGGATTACATTAATGGAATCAAAATTCCTCTTTCAAATTGAATATTGTAATGTTCCAACGGTAGCCTTGTTTCAAAAAAGGACTGCTGATTGGTTTATTATTGACATCGGGCAAGTGTTCACGTGCAAGTAGCAGACTGTTGGCGGCTTGACGTATCTGACCTGATTTGTGTTCGCTCAACAAAATATTAATCGCAAGTACTTGTAAGCGTGAAGAAACAGTCTGCTGCTATAAAACTGTGAAGAATAATTTCTTAAAAAGAAGTGTTCTGTAAATGCACAAGAAAAGTTCCTGAAAATTGAGAAAAATTCCCTGTAATGTCCTACCGACAGAAACCAACAGCCGCCAACGGTTTCGTATTTCGCGTGTGAACTTTTGGTTGATGTAAATAACAACCCAATCAACATTCGTTACTTCGAATGAGTCTACTGTTGGAAGATTTCAATCTTCAATTTAAAAATGATTGATTCCAATAATGCAATCCGTTCCCGATTAATGAAAATCATTCCTAAATAATGAGCGGAACGCGCTGAGTATTTCGACTGTAAGCAGTGTAGTTTTCTCTGGCACCTCTTGGGACTGAAAAAACATGTTAACCAATTCAAATGTCCAAATATCCATGTATAATAAATGACTTGAACTCTTCTGTTTCGTTGACAGGCACTGAGATCCAAGAAGGCAGTTGACGTGGCTAAACGAGTTGAAAAACCCCAACAGACAGGTATGAGCAGAGTAACTTGTTTGTAGCAGTCAGTTTACAAAATGACAACAGCTTCTCCTTTGCTGTTAGAGTGTAGGACTAGTTATCGTCAAATCTTCAGAGAACTGAAATGCATAGGTTATTTTCCAATTCTTGATCTTTAGTCAACTGACACCGCAGGGGACACTTACAGTACTGACTGCGTGGATACCTTTGCATGACAAAAAGTTCCAGCCCCTAAACAGGCAACCTAGTGAGGAATAGTGCGCTGGAAAAATGTGACGGCTCAGACCTCAGCCACCTCCCCCCAGTTTTTCTTTCGCCCTATTCGTCTGTAAGAGCTTGTTCACGAATAAAGGAGATTCTCTGAGAAGTGACAGTTTTATTATTCACGAGATGTGACTGCAATTTTCAGCTTGTTACAAAGTTTGTTTCGTGTAATGATCCATCTAGGTGAGGACGGTCCTTGGAAACACTTTTGTTTGTAACTGTCGTTTCAACAAACTCGCCAAAATTCATCAGATTCAAGTGAAACAGATAAGCATTTAAATTCAAACAATTTACAGTGTAACTGCATACTGATATATAAACGTCAAGAACACGGACAATAATACTGGACTCATTGCCTAGTTGTTCGTATGGTCGAACACTAATCCGGGACTACTCTTCTTTGAAAGCACTTTTCATCGCTAAATGTTAACTTTCAACTTGACTGAGTTAACTCAAATCTAAAGGGGAAAAGGTATTTTTTTAGAGTTGAACTCTGGGTTCAGATTTGATGCAGATCAGTTGTTAGTTGGATCATGATAACCAGGAGCGAGTTGCACAAAACTTAACGCCCGACGTAACTTCTAACGTCAGAAACGTTGACACCAGTTAACGTCTGACGTTACCTACGCCCTGCGTTAGGTTTTATGCAACTCGCCCCAGGCTTTGATCAACGAGGGCACGGGTACAAACCACTTACAATGATATCCAGTGATGTTACGTGATTGGATTACTATGATATTTAGTGTTGTCACTTGATTAGGTAACTCCTTACTCCTTCACTTTACAGCGATAGTGAGGAGACCCGCTTGGGTTGAAGACGATGATGAGGACTGTGACCCAGTGCCTACCTTCCAGTCGGCATTTACTGAAGCATTGGGTGCGGCAGACTGGAGGAGATATGAGGCAGACGCGGGAGCACAAGGTAACACTTCTGTACACTGTTATTACTACAGTAATAAAGCTAGACTAATGAACTGACAAAACTAAAGACTAGATTGGACTAAAAAAACTCTGAACCGTAAATAAAGCTACGAATGGGCCCGACATGTCCGTGTATTTTCGAGAAACGGGCTCCTGTGTTTAGCCCAGACGTCGGCTGCAGGTGTCAATTTGTTCGTATCCGTATGTACGCTTTCTCACTGATGGTCTCTTCCACGACCCCTGAGAAAACAATGCGGCATGTAGTTAAACATTAGTCCCAGGAAAACAAATATTTAGCTCTGGGAGCTAAACGAAAATAACCAGTCATTGCAGGCAGTTGCTGATATTACAAACACTTTGTATTGACAAAACAAGTTGCAACTCATTTGGAACAGAACGAAGAAAAGGCACTGGGCAATTACGAATGGGCATACCTTGTGAATGTGAATGCGAATAGGCGCACCGAATACAGCGCCGTAATTGAGGACCACATATTCTTCTGTCCTGCCCGATCAACTCAGCCAAATTGTAATTTATCAAAATTATGATCATAACAGATAGTATGCTTAAAACGTAGTGCTGCGTCAGTTTCGGAAATTAAATTTGGTTTTAGTCTGATTGGGATGTTCTGGGAGACGTTTCACCGCATTGCTAGGGGCCGTACGCGTTTTTTATCAGGCGTGACACCTTGTTCCGGAACGCACGATCCTCGCGCGGGAATTTTTATGGGGTGTAGTTGTTGTACATCGTGGAGAAAAGCGCACTTGGCCCGTCTTTCTTTTGTTAAGGCAATAATTGTATTGGGTGCTTTTTGAAACTAACTTGAACTTGAACGAGTCATGTGATAAAGCTTTTTTTCTCGCTGTGTTGTAACTTGTCGCGGTCTTAGAGCTTTGAAATTCAGATAAGCTACAGTAAGATGTTAAAGAGGTTGAAAGTGAGACGCTAATGCCGGGATTACCCGTAGACTATTCCAACCAGCTGTGTGATTATTCCTTCATCAGGCTCAGCTTCAGGGGAACAGAGCAGTGGAAAGAAACAGAAGAAAAACAAAAAGAAACTTCTTTTCACCACCGGAAGCTTCATGAAGTACTCTTGAATCAAACTCAGTAACAGTGTTAAACGCCGTGTGGTCTGTGCTCTCAATGTTTAGGTCGGGCAGAAATTTTGAACAATGACAAGTAGCCACCGACAGTGGTGGAAGTTTGTACCTCTTTGAAAAGGTTTATCCGAAATAAAAATAAATGTTTAAACGGTAGTAAGTTGTTTCCACGTTATTATCGTGATTCGGTAGTGTTAGACAGCACCCCCGCCTTCTCCATTTATCAGCAATATCAGTGGAACGTTGTTAGTCAATTTTGGCTTGAAAACATGGGATTAAAATGTGTGGTGTGGTAAACATCATTCACGTTGCTTACGCTCCTTTTCTCGCTCGACGCGATACGTGTAGTGAGCATTCATGGGTGGCTTGGGTGGGGTAAGACCGCGAAGGACTGGAGTCAGCTGGCATTTGCGTCTTTATTTGTTGACGTCCAATCTCACCTCTCCCAAGTCTTACAAACTGTTAACAGTTTTACAACATTACCATGTTGCGACTCCTTTCAATTCGGCAGGAAAGGAGAGACTCTCGTACAAGGTAAATTGGCTTGTAACTGGCTCGTATCCAGGCGCTTCTTTTTCAACGCAGGCTTTTGGCGAAGCGCAAGCGGTCATAGGAAAGCCGAAAATCGCGAAGCGCGCTTTGCGTTTTTCGTTAAGTCTTCCCTAAGTGCCTTGCGATCTGGCGTGAAAAATCTCAGAAGCGCCTGGGTACGAGAAAGGGCTTGTAATGTGGCTCGTTATGTCTGCCAATAGTGCTGTTAAAAATACTTAGTTCTGCTCGCGTAATAGCTTAACGTAGTTTTAATACTCTTTGATTTGGGAATGATTACAGGCGCTTTGAAATCATAAATGCATCGGTCGATTCTTGCATCGGTAATTTGGTGCAAATTGTACTTTACTTTCTTTTACTTTGATCAGTATTTTCGCATTACTACTTCTTTTAAGGCCTATTTTCTACATTATTATGCTCAATTTCGCGTTGAAAATTGCTTATTATGCCGGTAAAATGCTTCTATCGCAGCGACAGTGCCGTTAAGATTCGAAAGTAACGACTGTCAGAAAGTAGTGTTGAAATTTGAAGTAGCGAACCCTGGGAAGCTGGAAGTAACTTGACCGAAAAACAATGAGGAATATAAATGTAAAGAAGATCCTCGCAGTTATTAACACAACTTATGTAGTTGCGAAAAGAAAGCCTGAAAAAATCAGGCTTGCCGGGATTCGAACCCTGACCTCTGCAATACCGGTGCAGCGCTCTAACCAATTGAGCTATCAAGCCAACTGGGAGCTGGTCATATATTCATAATTTCATCTTCAGCTTTCCCGGGTATATTACGAACTAATTTCATGACCAGCTCCCAGTTGGCTTGATAGCTCAATTGGTTAGAGCGCTGCACCGGTATCGCAGAGGTCAGGGTTCGAATCCCGGCAAGCCTGGTTTTTTCAGGCTTTCTTTTCGCAACTGCATAAGTTGCGTTAATAACTGCGAGGATCTTCTTTACATTTATTTCTTCAGTCCGCAGTTCAAATATATGAATTTCATATATTCATAATTTCAATGAGGAATATGTTACAGATGCCTCAACCAACCCCGCCCCCCTCCACGCACACACACACGCACCAAATGTAGCGATAGACAAGGGTTGCTAAAACCGAAAGTGGCGGTGGTGACCATCGAACGCGCGTGAAAGTCGGCTGCCGCATGCAAACGTGACGCGCGTGTGGTAAGCTTCACCATACGCGAGTACTACTAAGGCGGCCGGCGGTCGAGCCCTTTATGTAAATGATTTTTCTCTCTTCAAGATCAGCATCGAAAACTAGACATTCGGTTGTAGTTTCTTTAGGGGAAAACTAAGTCCATTTTTTGCATAGTCGCTCATGTTTCTTTGTACCTCTTGATCTTGTACCTCTTTATCTTGCGGTAAGTTTTAAAGGAAAACAAAAGTCACGTTTCCTCTGTTTCACATTCTCCCTATTGTGATGATCGGAGGGGAAATGACGGTGATCTCCAATTTGAGCTCCGTTGCTCGAAAAGTTAATTTTTGGGCAAAGATATTTAGAATTAAATAAAATGTGACGCGCAAAGATTTAGTGAGGGAAAACTAATTTAGACTTTCTTCCCTTCATCTCAAGGGGTGAATTACCTCTTATTTCCTTCGATTCTTAGCGCCAACAAGGGCCCCGGCTGCTGCGCTGACCGATAATGAATGCATGCTCATCATGAAGCTCTGCGCCGTGTATTTACCAGCCGCAAATGACTGTTTGCTCATATGATGTACAAACCATGCATCATGGCTAAGGAGCTCACTGGCCTTCAACAACAGCTGCTAAGTGCGCTAGTCGAGAGCGGTCTTTCCAGACACGCTCTGCTCGGCGCGTGCGATGCACTTTACGGTAAACAGCCAGAGAGCACAGAAAGCGCAGTGAGCGCGGCGAGTGAGACGGCAGAACAAGAGCACAAACCTAAACCGTGCAGTGATGCGCAGCAGATCACGTCAAGCAAAAGTGACGCCGTCAAAACCGAAGAAGCACCCAAACAAATAGTAACACAAGAAACACGCTTGGAAGAACAACAGATGAATTTTGTTGACCATATGCTCAGGTATGTTTATATGAACATAGTGACTGGTATTGCTATTTTCCACCTATTAAACTCATGTCGGTCATGAGTTTTCCTGTAGAATCCTGCAGGAAGCCACTAAATTACTCCATTCACTGTCAAGTTGTCGCGAACTTCAGTCAGTCGGAGAAATACACACAAAGCTCTTCATTTCTAATACGTTACTTATGCTTCCATTTTATATTAAACCAGGTTTTGAAGAATACCTCCACCTCTCGCGAACTTCTCCCAAAGCGCGCCTCCTCGTTTTGTGATTTGACGCGTCGTTTCTTTGTTCTCGTTGTGCGGACTTAAAAGTTGCATTTTAAATACACTTAGAAGTGGCACGCGACGAAACCATTCTTGTGCATCGAATGTTCGTTTCGGGTCAGTTGCTTTTCACTTGACTTGTCGCGCCCGATCGAGCGCGTATAATTCGTATCGTTCAGTTTGAAGTCACGCCGAAGAAGTGATCCATCTTCGATTCACCAACACCTCCTTGCAGTGAATGTTTTAAATTTCTGATTAAACGTTGTGTTGTGGTCGAGAAATCGCGTTAATTCGAACCTTTTCCAAAGAGTTCTATCTTGTGTGAAACGAACATGCTAAAAGATCGCTTTGCATTATTTATGAAATCTAACTACGAAGTTATATTGCTTCTGTGAATATAAAATCCATCGCGTTAATCATTTGCTCGGGTCCATCATAAAAGAAAGACAATTAAATATTAACTTCAAGAACGCAAAGGAAGTAATATCTTGGGACATAAATATTCTAGTATTTGGCTGAAGACTGCTGAAGCGAAACGTTTCTTCGCCGCTGCTTATTTGAAGCCATGGCTCTTTTTGTCGTTGCCAGTAAGGTTTCTTCGTCGATTGCTTAATTGTTGACAGACGCGAGCAGAGAAATGACTGAGCGTTATTGTACGGCTTCTATCCACGAGTTTAGCGCAAATTGTTCATCATTAATTTTTATTGCTGTTGATAGTCCGATAAGAACCTGTAAAACCTTTTTCTCGACTCTGAGCGAGACAAAAAAGTAGATCTGCTTATTTGTAAGCAACGGATTTTCACACCCTTTGAAATATTATCTCACATGGCCATGAGAGAATTCCACAGTTGTCAAATCGGCAGAAAACAACAATTCTCGGGGCCATCGCATAAAATACGTAGTTGTCTTCCGTAGAGCTTGCTTACAAACATATTTTTTGCGTCAGTTAAAGCTGTTATTTCTCTGTATCCCATTTATATTATGGCGTTCCCATTTTTAAAGAATTATTCTGCGCTATTAGCCAATATGTTCTGTTTTTATTACCGGAAGTTATGATATGTTCATTGTCTCGTTCTTTTGTCAGATCTGTTGTAAATTTCTAAGATTGTAAGCTTCTGCTCTCTCTCTCGATTTGTAGCATTACCAGTTTTAAAACAGTCTGACAAGTTTAAGTCATCACAATTAACTCGACCTCCATATTTCTTTGAACAGTTGAAAATGTATTAATTTACAGAGAGAAAGTATTTTTTCTTTCAAAAGTGAATTTCCTCCTTCCTGGTATAATTTATATGTTGCTTTTTCTCTAACGTGACTTCCATTGTGATTACCTTGCCCCATACCGCAAAAAAATTCTTTGTGCAATTTTTAGTGCCTACTTTGTTGAACAGCAGATCATCCGCTGGGGAATATTGCCTTGGATGTGACACCAATGCACATGTTTCTCAGAAAATTTTACAATAAAATAACTTGATAAATTATCATAACCATATGTTGGTTTCAAGGCTGTTTCACACAACTCTTTTTCAGTTTGTCGTTTAAAAAAATTATGCTGCATGTTTATTGCACTCTCTGATGTTCCTTTGATGACTGAAAAATGGAGGCAACATGTTATAGACTGCTCATAGACAAAATTATATTGTGGGGAAGATCTAGATGTAAGATGTCCCAAGTTGATAGAGCATTTCTTTGTCTGGCAAGTTCCTACAACTTTGCAACAGCTGTGTTAAGAAATTATCCATTCATTTTGGATTTATTGGCAAAATTTGGGGCTAAGGGGGATTTGGGGGGTGGGGCTTCTATACAAAACTGAATAAGGGTGCTCCTCCAAAATTTTCAAAGGATACAGAATCTTGTGTTTTCAGGGAGGTGGTTTGGTTTAATTCCATTTTCACCTCTAAAGAGTTCCTTTTTCCTGGCTTCTGCTCTGTAAAGATGAGGATTATGTGATGAACCCATTAGAAGTGATTGTACTGGAAGCCTTATTTTTGGGGGTATAGTCCCATTTTTTCAACTCTATAACTGTGGACATCTCACAACTGAGATACAGCAAACACACATCTCACTTTTGTGTGTAATTGCTTGTACCATCGTCAAGATATTGTTTGAAGATTGTGGTGTTCCAGAAAATAGTCAAAATACAGCCATACCTGTCATAAGGTCCCTAAAGCCAAACATTTTTAAAGTAAAGTATGAAACTCTAGAATTTCCAGGGGGTGAGGGTGGGGCATCTAACCACCACAAAAAACCTTCCTGGGAGGTCTTGAATATTTTCTGAACAAAACCTTTTATTTTGTTGACTAGAATGGATCCATGGCAAGCAGCCAAGTTGATCAAAATGTACATGCAACAGCACAACATTCCACAAAGGGAGGTAGTAGAGAGCACAGGCCTGAATCAAAGTCACTTATCACAGCACCTCAACAAAGGCACACCCATGAAGACAAATAAAAGAGCTGCCCTGTATACCTGGTTTGAGAATAAGAGAAAGGAAATCATAGAACGTAAGCAATTATTTATTACCTTTTGGCCTCTGTAGTAAACACTGTTAAGTTTTGAAGGAACATCTCTTTTGGACCATTAGTAAAAGAATCATTTTAATTGGTGTCCTGAACAGAATTATTTTTTCAACAGAGACGCAACGGTGGACCACTAGAGAAAACAATGTACAGGTGGCCAGTTTGTTTTAGTTTTGTTTCAGTTTACGTGGGAGAGTGTTTTTTTAATGTGGGGTTCCAGAAAATATCCATACCCCCACCACAGAAGGTCATTGGAAATTCTGAGGAGAAGGGGGGTCTTAAAGGTCAAAATTTTTAGAGGAAAGTATGAGCCTAAACTGGAATTTCCAGAGGGGTGGGGGGGAGTTCAAACCAAAAAAACCCTGTTGGGGGAGTATAGATATCTTCTGGAATGTCAGCACAATGAGAATTATTCCACAAAGTATTTTCCCATTTTACTCAGCCCCCTGCAGGCTTCCTTGCTTGAATATTTCTATAAACAAGATGCACAGAGTCAGTATTCATACTCAACTTACAGTTGCCATTTATTCCAGTTGATTTTGGTATTTGTATTGTGCATTCCCAGAAAATATCCATACCCACCCCCATGGATGGTCATTGGAAATTCCAAGGGGGTGGGGGACCTCAAAGACAAAAATTTTCTAAGGAAGCTATGAAGCTTAACTTGAATTTCTGGATGGGTAGGGGGGTTCAAACTAAAGAACCATCTGTGGGGGAAGTATGGATATATTCTGGAACCACATATTTTCAGGGATCTCTCTCGTGGATATCTTAATAACTATGATTGGCTGTAGTCTTAATGGCAAACATTAGGTTGAGTTCTGAACTTGGAAGTTTGGATGTCATTGGCAACTGTAGTAACATTCTTGTCTCTCTTTCCAAAAGAATATAACTCTCCTGGAAAGCGACGAATTTCTGAGGTGGAATGTACAGTGCAGGACAGTCCATCTAAGAAAACAAGAAGAAACCGGTTTAAATGGGGTCCAGCGTCCACTAGCATCTTATACCAATCATATGAAGACCAAAAAAATCCGTCAAAAGAGGAAAGGTTTGTGCCTCTAAGTTGTATGTGATACCTCAGTTTATACTGCATTTTATAGCCTGTATGCATTGCATTTATGGATACCTAAATGGATTTCCACAGTTGAAATGGTGTAATATCTTAAGGTGGCTTACTACAGTTTTCAGAACAGAAAGATAACCTTTTTAGAACTTAAGTTTAAAGCCAACCGGAGTTTTTCTTTTGGGTCATTTGCAGCTATAACTGTTAAAAGAAATGATATTAACCATCATTATCCTGAAAAAGAAATATGAGAAGCTAAGGAAATATCAAATATAACAGACCGAGTGCTAGGAGGGGACTGGAAACTAGACTTTCTTAAACCTTTTTTCGCAAAATCTAGCCGTACAACCCTACCTCAATTTTTCAGGATTTGGAAAGGGGCTTTAAATAAACAACCATGCAAAAGAAGATGAAAATCTGTAAGGCACAATTTTGGCTAATGAAGAAAATGTCGAATTTTCGCTTTTCTGAGAATTTCAAAAAATCTCTCTTACAGAGTTTGCTAATATTTTGTCTACAGGTGAAACTTACCACTATGAATTGATTCTGAATTTTTTACTGTGGGTTATAGGGTCAGTTTTCAAGTAAATTGGGGGTCAAAAAGTGGATATGCGACTTTTTTGCGACCTCCTTCGTGGGCAAAACTGAGCATGCGTGCAACTTAAGGTGTCTGAACACAGTTTGCGCGCACTCTACGATTTGTGCTGCTAACGTGAAGAAGCGCGCACACAAGGCTTTGAGAAAAACAAACATGGAGCCTGTACATCGGTCATTTCATTTTGTTCAATGAAGATTGTGCAAGTGTTTTTTCCCTCTTAACAATCAAACAGTTTGTTATGTGTCAGAAATGTTTGTTTTCAATGTATAAAAGGTAATACTATTGGAAAATACCCTGATTGTTTGTATGGATCGAGAAAGATCGAGAATCCTGTCAAATGCAGCGCATGCGCAGTTAACCAGAAAATTGTGACTGCACGATTAAGTGGAAATGCACTGATTTCTACGGAACCGCTCGTAAGAATTTCATGAAATTTGGTAGAATAATAGTTCAGAACACACTTAACTCGCCTGCAAACAAAAATTGAAATCTGACAGAGGACATGTTCAGAAAACGTTAAAATGCAAAACACAAAATAACAGAAGATCTCTCTGTCAAAATTTTACGAGACCAATGTCAATAGGCCAGTATTTTTCTGGGTCTTCTAGAGACAAATGATAGAAAAAATCTAACGACTGGATTTTCTTAAAATATAACCAACCCATTATTTAATGCTGGTTTACTACCGGCTGCATTGCCATGGTAACGGTGCCTAGTCCAATAAAACATATCAAAATATAATCTCTTTTAGCTGAACTTTTATCTTGCCAATTTTGGCTGCCCAACTGCCAGTGGTTTGAAAATAACGATGAATAACGCATAGGTACAAGAAAACTGTGTTCGGCCACCTTAAGCACACGCTGAATTAACGCAATGTGGCGCGTGCGAAAGACATAAGAATTTTTACAACAACTTTTTGAGCTTTTTGTCAAGGTTTTACAGATATTTTCTACTGGTAGCGCTCACTAACTGCTTCAAGACTTCGTCCATTCATGATAAAAAATGCTAATAGTACGCCACGAGCGATTTCTACAAGCCAGATCTCAGAGGTGTTTTCAGCTTTTTCTCGATGATGGCGTAGAGTATTGCATGCGCAAAAAAAATGGCATCAGAGAGAATTTCTCAGCGCGCGCAATTGTGTTTCCGAGAAACTGTAGTAAGCCACCTTAATTAATGGGCTACGTTTTTCTGTGTTAACCTTTTTGCTGGGTAGGATGCAGTGACTGAGGGGGAAGGGCGAGGGGAATGGGGGGAGGGGGGTTGGTGACATTATCTCAGAATTTAAAAGGATTTCAGCTTTTTGGGCTGGGCCTCCTGAATCTGGCAATATCGAGTCTATAGTAGCCGAATATCTGTAATAGCAAGTTATTTGTAAGGTTATTTTTATCCACGGGCTCAAGTGAGAAGCACAATACATGAGTGTAGCTACAACCCCAGGAAGGAAAGGGTCCAGACACTTACTAACAGCAATGGAAACAAGGGATTTGGCATCTTATCTAGGGAGAGTAGTAATATTCCTAGTTACTTGATATTGTATGGAAACTAAGCCTCAGTACTGGCACGGATAGTTAGCATGCCTGACATGCTCATTATGTGATTGCATGGTGTGCCCGTTCCTTTCAGGGAAGCACTAGTTGAAGCTTGTAACCGAGCAGAGTGCAACCAGAGGGGGGTTCCTTATGAAAATGTGGAGGGACTTGGTCCAAACCTAGTTACAGAGAGTCGTGTGTACAACTGGTTTGCTAACAGGCGCAAGGAAGAAACATTCAGATTGAAGCTGGCAATAGATGCTGCAAACTACCCAGAAACTCCTGTCACAGGACAAGGTGGGTTAAGTCTCAGCAAATGTGTATGTTTTAAGAATCATGTGCTACACTGAAATGATCAACTGAGCATGTTGTTTTTCAGGCCAAGTGGCTGTATCACAGCCATTAGGATCTCCACCTGTACAAACAGTGATGTCGCCAGTCATTCCACACCCAACACCTACTACCACAATACCTGCTACGTCCAAGATCACGCCACCTCAAGCAAATCCTGACCCAGTTACAACACAACAGCTGCAGCAACTCAGTGCAAGCCATATTAGCCATGGCCAGCAAACGGTTCCTGGGCAACAAGCTGGGGCACATCCAAGTCATCATCAGGGCCTGCCAGTGATGGGAAACTTTGTTCCTGGGGTACCTCCACAACAGGTGCCTCTAAACCTAACTATGATGGCTCCACCAGGAGTCCCAGCCCCTACGTGTCAAGTAGCTGTACAGCCCCAGATGATGCCTGTCAGTAGCATGGCTCACCACCAACATCCAGTGATCCCAGGGATGGCCCAAATGCCAGTAATTGTGTCAGTGCAGCCAGGGATTGATGGATTACCACATGGCATGCCACATCTGCCAGAAAATGTTGCACAAATGGCTGGAGCACCTCAACTAGTCCCAATGCACCCTGTTCCTATAACAACACTTCCTATACCACCACCTCTACAGCCAATGACATGCAGTGACATTCCCTTACCTCCATCGCTTCAGCCCATATCTGTGATGTCACCTGTGGTACAGATGCCGCCTGTGCAGACAGCAGTTCCTGTCAGCATTCCATCCAACAGTGGAAACACAGGTTGCCCTGGGAATCAACCATCATCCCCAATTTATGAGGTGAAACTTGACACTGCAGTAAAGGATGTGATAATTGAGAAAACAGAACCAGTGCCATCCAGTACGTCATCTCCAAATAAAGCTAAAGAGGAAACCAAGTGTGATGGACTCAAAGTTGAAAATGGTGATGATGAGACAGTTATAGCTGAGAATGTGACAATCACAACTGAAAGTGATGAGCAGAGCAGTGAAGGCTCAAAACCAAGTAATGATGTTATAAAGAATAGTAAATGTCCTAAAAATATCCAAGCATTGTCTGCAAAGGGCACTTCCCAACACCAAATTCTTAGTCAGCACAATGGAGAAAGCTGATGATGGTAATCAGCCTGAGGCTTAGGCATGCCGTTTAAGGCTATGCCACAACTGCCTGTCTCGTTCACTGGTTTAAGTCCCCCAAAGATGCTTTCAGACACCAAGCTTAAGTTTGGAAGCTCTTGTAAGCAAATACAATTTGGTGTTTTGTGAATATCAGAACGACATACATAACAAATATATTATAACTTACCAACGTGTCAGTACACTGTTTTTTCTTTTTTAAGTGCTCGCACATGCCAACTTGTATTTGCCGACACAAGTTTTAGTTTACTGTGTGGAAGCACCTTAATGTCCTCTGACATTTTGACTGTCTAGGACATATCTTTATGTTAGGGGTCTTAAGTAAAGAGCTGTACTTCTTCTTTGGGCGAACCCTCATTCTAGCGTCAGTGTTGAGCATTTACTGACATTTTGTTGACCAATTTTGATTTTAACCACCAGGTTGACATTCTTTCAACTGTTTAACATTCTGTGGCTGGTTCACAGAAATATTAATTAAACACAGAGCAAAACAAAGCAAAAAAATTGGTAGTCACAGCAAACAAATATCAGAAAGCTTAACTGGAATTTTTTTCTGACCGGTGTCTAAGATTTCTAAAACAGAATCCCCCTATCTAGAACCAAGGCCCATTTTCCTTTCATACATGTGATGTTGTGATGGCCTTAAGCATCTGAAGTCCAAGAGAACTTGATCTGATAAGAACTACATCATGCAAGTATTGCACAAGGGTGAGAAATCACCCTTCCTTTTAATTGGGTAGAGATATTGTGATAAGAAGCTAAGTTAGCTGATATTTGTATTTATTTGATGTTGGTTAAATTTACTTACATTAAGTATGAGAAAGGTTCTGTTGGTGGCCATTATATAGCCAGTCTATTTTGATTTTTTAATGCATGCATGTTATTCATTCTTTCCTCTATTGGTGTTGAGGAAGTATTTCAATATAGAGAGGATTTTATTTGAGTTATTGTACTATAAAATAAACACAATATCGCCAGAGAGTTAAAAAAAAAGAAATTGTTACTGTTATGTATTAAGAATTTTATTAACAAGATTGAAAACATTAATGATTGGACACACAGAGTATTTATGTTTGTTTTTTTTAAGTCAAGTCAGATTTTTAACAGATTATGTTAATAATTTATAAAGTGCTTTTATGAAATCATGAATAATAAGAAAAAGGATTGAATTATTTTTTGATTCAGTAGAAAGAATTACATTTTAAGACAATCTTTGATGCAGCCAAAATTATAATTCTTGAAAATCAACTTAAATTCAATTATATTCTTGGTAACATTCTATGGTTGTCTTTGTAACCTTGATTTATGATAAACAAAATAATTAAAAAATGAATTTTTGCAACAGATGTGTGAGTGAAAAATATTTTGATTTAAGCTAACAAAGTTTTTCTCTTCATCTAGACTTGGAATTAATTATAAACTTGTAAAAGAACAATGATATAGAATGATTCTATCCATCCTCATCAAGAGACAAAAGCTAACAAAAAATAGTAAACAATGGGGAACATTACTCTGTGATCTCTTTTACACGGTAAGTTTAGTCACTTTACTATAATAATTATTCTTACTGTAATTATAATATTGACAGCAGTAAAACACAGAATTGTTTGATAAGTTGAGTTTTGAAGTTCAGTCTGTATGTTATTACAAGGTGCAGTGAGAGTCAACCAAATGTACCGTTGACCAAAATGTGACATTTTTTAAGAGTACTTACTCCCAATCAGATAATGATTATTGTTACCAATGTAAAAAAAATATTTTTATTTTTAAAAAAGTTATTTTGATGAATAAAAATTTAATATTGATGCATAGTGCAGCAGTTAATTTATTGATCAGTTAATATTCAGCAGAAAATTAGCCGTGGTTACACATGGCAACTTTACCTAGGTAAATCAGTGATTTCCCTGGGGAAGATGGCATTTTCCTGTGTAACAGCAGCAGTGATAAACAATATTTTGACTCAGTCTTGTTGTAGCTATCAAAAAGCCTCCATCCATTATCAGTATTTACTTGGTTCAACCTCAGATAGCCAGGGGAATGACAGTCAACAATTACTGGTTTTGGTAGAAAAGAGGCCCTCCCACCAAAGCTAATTAGTAGGTAATTACCCCTGAATTGTACGACATGAAGTCCAGTTAGCAATTAATCATATCTGTAACAAAGTGCGCGATTAGAAGATCTACGTGCCCTTTGGAGATATATTTTTAATTATCAGTTTTGCAAGCAGGTGGTGAAACAGTTATAAAAAGAACTCATTTCAGTGCACCTGATTGACGCGTGCGCAGCATAGTTGTCTGATTACAGCTATGCAATTACAAAAAGTTCAAATTGGACAGGTCTAATTGGAAACCCATGTGATCACCCTCCAATTATGTAATAAATAGGCATGTGGAGAACCAATCACGATTGAACATTTTGTTATAGCTATGATTACATCACTAAGCTTATGTACCACTTCAAAGGTTGGGGATGCTTAGCTGTTTTTGGAAGGTTATGGTATTTTAAGGCGTTTTGATATGACCTTAAGGGTAATTATCTAGATGAGCTTACAGACAACGTTTTGCATTTCTTTAGTCCCCATAGAGTAAAATAACAGAGGGTCCTAACACGGTCCCTGTCACTTAATGAGTTCAACCCTTACCTAACTGACACAATGCTTGTCATACATTCCTTTGTACCACCAAGGGTGTCCTTTGTTTCAAATGTTGACTGGTGTGATATTTTTATCAGTTTTACATATGGCTTGACTATTGGCATGGTAAATAAGACAGAGACTCATGCACAAGTCACAAGATATCACTCAAAATAGCGCAGTGACGTCACGCCCACCGCAGAACATTACGTCATATATGAATTACCGCTGACCATATTGTGCTTCAGCTTCAAGTAAGTGCGAGTGACAGGGCTGAATAACAACTGCGCATGTCAAAAGCGCGCGCCAAGGAAAACTGGGGACCACAATACAAAACCATAGCAACAATGGCGGACTTTTTAAAAATTTTGACACCGCGAAGTTTTTCACCTTCAATAAGAGTTTTGTTGCAAACTTAAGTTTCAGACTTCTGCAAAGCCTTCGTCTGTTGTCGGGACAAATTATATCTTTTGTACACCAAGGTTATTTTTCTGAACACCAGGTGAAAACGTGTCTCAAAAACACCAGTCCGCGAAAATGCAGCGAGATTCTTACCATTCCTGGAGTACACCTCGTCATCTTGCCTTTACATTCTTCCCCTGACCGGGTATTCTTACACAGGAGCAGGTGTGGTGACCGGAACTTTCCCTCCACGTTGTATAAAAGCAACACAGTGTGCAATCACTGCATTTTCGCGGACTGGAGTTTTTGAGAGTCGTTTTCATCTGGTGTTCTGAAAAATAACCTCGGTGTGCAAAAGATAAAATTTGTCTCGACAACAGATGAAGGCTTTGCAGAAGTCTGAAACTTAAGTTTTCAACAAAACTCTTATCGAAGGTGACAATCTTCGCGGTGTCAAAATTTTTAAAAAGACTGCCATCTTGTTGCTATGTTGTTGCTATGGTTTGTCTTGTCGTCCCCAGTTTTCCTTAACGCGCGCTTTTGACATGCGCAGTTGTTATTCAGCTCTGTCAGTGCGAGTCAGTTGACACTTCCTGACGCTTTGCACGAATTCTGGCACGAACTTTTTTGAAGAGTCTATATATGTTTGAGTCAACCTTAACATGGGAGCAGTTTTAGGTGCATGTTCGGCTGCCGCTTGCGCTGCAAATTTAGCCTGTTGTTGCGGTGCTGCTGCGTGTGGTTTGTGCTGCAAAGCTTGCCCGACTTGCAAGAACTCAACTTCGACGAGAATTGTGTACTCGTTGTTTCTTCTCCTTGGTCTGATTACTTCTTGTATTGTTTTGATACCTGGGATAAGAAAGGAACTCGATAAAATACCGCATTTTTGCGAGGTAAGTTTCTGGTTGGATTTACGTTTGTATCTCGGTGGCATTTGGTTCATACATGTTGTAAGCTCATGTGTACATTTGTTTAGAAAATTGTTGTTCAGGTTATAGCAGTCGATATTGCATGTCTGTAAAGTACACGTAAGCTTTTTTAAGGGCTTTTTCTCCTTGTGGTTCTATCTTTTGTGTCTGTGGATGAATCCAAAACTATCACCAAATAAAAGCTATTGAGCCGTGCTTAAGGTACGTACCTGAGGTTCTGTTTGTATCTTATGTTCAATTTTTATCAAGCGGAAATTTTTCAAGATTGTAAAATGTATGCGTTAAGTGAAAGCAAGTAACTTTTATTTTTTGGTCGTTTCAGTGTTACATATTCTTAGAAAAAAAGGAAGCCATTTGTCAGAATTAGCAAACATAATTAGATCATTAAAAAAGTGGGCTCTTTCTTGTATTGGTGGTTGGTGTCAAATTTCACTTCCACTTATCAATTAAGTAATTTGCAAGCCTGTAACTTTTTAGCTTTTGCGTAATTAAGGTAAAGGAAATTACTTTGGGGGGGGATATAAACATTAAGACATAACAATCACGATCAAAAAATATCTGCGGCAGTCACTTTCCACTTTGCTGAAGAGCTTGTGCTGTTGTTTGTAATGCTTACTGGATTTGATAGCTTGCTACGTCATCAGTCAAGTGTGTCAGTACAGTGTTTCCAATATCTTTCCTTAAAAGACAGCAATTTAAGTGAACTTATACCTTGCCACATATTTGCATCTTTTTCTTGACTGAATACAGAGCCTGATATAATTTTCATGCCAAACGGCACACAAAGAGTACCGTCAATAAATGAGGTATTCTAAAGGAAATAACCAGTGATGTTATCTGGCTGTTACTAGTAAATACCTTTCTTTAGAGAGCTACCTAATATATAATAAAATAAAAAGAACTCTTAACCAATGCACCATGATATTTATCGGCACCTTATGTGTGTTATCATTTGAAAAAGGTAGTGTATTGCAGTATCACTGTCAGGGCTCGAGACTAACGGTAGCCAACTAGTCACAGACCAGTAGAAATTCCGTTTTGGCTAGTAAGTTTTGCACTTTCACTAGCCATTTTGGCTAGTGAAAATTTCAAAGCACTAAAGCACCGTATGGAAACCAAACTAAATATTGCTTCTGATGATCGGATCCCAAAAGCAAATTGAGTGAGCAGAAACTAAAACGTATTCCGTAGAAGGATATCATAGTGTTTGTATGATACTTGTTTTGTCCTCTCAACGTTTTTCCTTACTAATTCTTGTCTCAGATGGCAACGTTTTCTCCGTCATTTCTACGTTCAAATGAAATTAGCCGTCTTCAGAACGTTTCCTTGAAAGGTCCATAAGTGCGTTCACAGGATATTTGTCTACACATTAGTAGCTTCACACAATTCTTTAGTCTTCTGTTATCAACTTTTTTCCATTAATTGCTACGTTCGTACAATAGTTTCTCTTCCCAGCGTTTCTCTTTACGTAACGTCTTCACAACGTTTCTCCGTACGTAAGTAGGTTCGTCGATTTGTTAGTCTAGCCTTCTCAACGTTTGTTTGTACGTTAGCACGTTCGCACGACATTGTTCTGCTCTTCCTAAGGTTTTCAGTGTGTTAGTACATTCGTACCATAAGTCGACACTGCTTAGTGTTTCTCTGTACGTTAGTATGTTCATACGGTATTAGTCTTGTCTTCTGAACGTTTATCTGTACGTTGGTGCGATTTTAGTTGTCTCATTTACGTTTCTCCGTAATTTATTGTCCCACTATATTCTTAAGGAATAGGTTTTGTCTAATAACCTTTCTCCGTAAGTTTGTAGTTGCGAATTTTGTTAGTCTCTGTATTTTGGTATGTTGGCAGGTTTCTCCCTACTGTAGTGCATTTGCAACCAACGTGTTTGACATGACTTCTCAACGTTTCTCCGTACCTTAGTAAGTTCGAACCTTATTATTTTTTCTGCTCAATGTTTCTCCGCACTTAAATACACTTGTAATTTACTAGTATTCTCTTGTAGACGTTTTTCCGTACGTGAGTTGAGTGCTGTATCAGTCTTGTCTTTTTGACATTTCTCCGTAGCTTGCAACTTTCGTACAATGTTAGTCTTGTCTTCCCAACGTTTCTCCGTACGATGACATGCTCATATAAGGTTAACTGTTCGAGTTATTCTTCATGATCTGACCGCAATGGAAAAGAGAGGCGTGAACTACATCGCGCCTGGGAATTTGCCCTGAAGGCACGTAGTACTTTGTATTCCGCGTGTGAGGATCTTTAACCATTGGAAAGAATAGTCAACATTCAAGTTCTTCACTCTTGAGATTACAGGGAGGCATGTTTACAGTACTTAACTTGGCTAAAAATTAGACATATTGAACACAGTACGAGATTTTGCAAAAAAAGTCTGGCTAGTGAAAATTTATTTTGGCTAGTGAAATCAAACTTCTCACTAGCCACTTGGCTACTAAGCTGAAAAGTTAGTCTCGAGCCCTGACTGTAATGACAATGTTTTGAGTTATTCTCACTAACAAAAACATGACGTTTTCCTCTGTGAAAGTCACTTTATCATGAAAAAATGCAATGCTGCAGCCATAATCGTAAACCTTCAATCATGTGTCCCAAAGGTTCTTGTGGCAATTGTCAAATTTAGAGAACAGGCCATTTCTGATATGTCCTCAGACCCACTGCTAAAGCTGCATGTAGGACTAATGCACAACCTTTCATATGAAAATGAGTTTTACTTGCATGTTAATGAAAACTCATTTCCATATGAATGGCTGTGCACCAGGGATTTCACTGTGAGTAGGGATAAAGGCAACTCAGAAATGGCCAGTTAAATCACCAATGCAAGTGCTTTTATTTTCTATGCACTTTCCTGACACATATCCTTCATTGACCTTTGGGGAAACTTTTATTGGAGAGAAGCAACATTTGAAGATAACATCAATTCACCTGCTTGTTTGATCAGGGGCTAAAATGTATTTTTAACATTTCATCCACAGAATGAATCGGACATCTGTGACCATGTCGTTGGATACTTTGCAGTGTATCGCATCTGCTTTGCCATGGCGGCATTCTTTTTCTTTTTCTGCCTCATCATGTATGGTGTTGGCAGCAGTAAAGACCCCCGGTCTGGAATACAGAATGGCTTCTGGGGTATCAAGGTCCTCATATATGTGGGAGCCATTGTGGGAGCATTTTTCATCCCAAGTGGAAAGTTCACAGAAGGTACTTGAACATTAGCATCAGCTGTCTTTTTTTTTTTCTAAATTAACAGAATTTATTTTTTTAGTGGTGGGGGGGGGGGGAGAGGGGGAGGGGGGAGGGTCCCAGGATCTAGTAGATGGAACTGGAATCCAATCCCTAAGGTAATGAGTGACCACCCCAGTGACCTGCCCTTCCTGTAACCTTGCCATGAGCCTACCAGGGATCCCGTCATGTAGAACAACATATCTAAATGCATTCTTTATACCTTGTCATGGAAGACACTTTTGTGGAGTCCTTCATGAAAAGTATGCAACCCTTAATTATTGTATTAAGGCAACACTTCCCCCTTTTTTCAAGGTGTCCTTAATATGAGTTTGACTGCATTGTTTACCCTTATAAAAAGGCACCTAATGTGTAGATTGCAAGCAAAGAGTTTTTTGAACACTGAATTGAAGTACTTGGAGACTGGAAGTACTGAGGTTATCGTTTTCCTGAATCAAGCACATTCCCTTGAATAAAACTCTACTTGATGCCATTAAACTAAAATAACCACCAACCCTCACCAACAAAAAGAGGTTAGAAACAGTGTATAAGAAAGTTGAATCAACTCCATGTATGAGTTGCAAAGGAAACAAAATTGTCCAGTTTATTGATGTTGAAAAGGCAGAAATTGCAAGTAATTGGAAATAAGTGCTCCAGGGACCCGTTACTCAAAAATCCTGATAACTTTCCAGGCACACTTTTTTAAATCCATATTTTTGTCAATTGGTGTTGTCTTTAGTACAAATGTGCCACTGTGTACACAGCATTCCTTGTTTCTTGTGTTATGCTTAGTTTCTGGGCCTGGTAAGTGATGGGGAGTTTAGAGAAACAGGCCCCAAGTGCCTGTTTGCGGAAATATGGTGTTTTAGCTAAACTTAGTTCGTCTTTCTTTTTTGATACATGTATTGCCTTACAGTGTGGATGTACTTTGGCCTTATTGGTGCATTCCTGTTTATACTGATCCAGCTGGTTCTTCTTGTGGACTTTGCACATTCATGGAACAGCTCATGGGTTGAACGAATGGAGGAGACTGGTTCCAAGGTGTGGGCAGGGCTACTTCTTTTCTTCACATTTGTGATGTATGGCATTGCTGTAGCAGGAATTGTGTGCCTTTACATCTACTTCACTCATGGTAAAGAGGGTGCACCAGAGAAAAAATGCCACACCAACAAGTTCTTCATCAGTTTTAATTTAATTCTGTGTGTGATTGCATCAGCTTTGGCTATACATCCCAAGGTACAGGAGCGTCAGCCCAGGTCTGGTATGTGCTGTGAGCTTAGAATGTTCCTGGTAGAAATAATACACATGCTAGATTTTTATGATCCTTTATATTACTAAATGTTTCGAGCCAGAAATAGGATGTTACATAGGCTCTTATAGGATCTTACAAGATGTATGTAAGGTATGTTGAGGTTGTTGTAAGCTTCTTACAGGAAAGTACACCCTACAGGATCTTACAAGAACCTCGTTCAGATCTTATGGAATTTTAAAATTACAGGATCCTCTATGGTCATTGGTTACGATCTGTTAAAATCCTATTAGGAGGGGAGCAAAGGATTTATGCATGACACATTATGTTAGATGTGGAAGTAAGTAACAGAGGAACATTATTTGTGAATTGTGGAGGGAGTGTGACACATGAATTGTCTTCTGCTACAATGAAAATGTTACACATGAATTTGGAAAAAATGTTGGTGAAATGAGATTACGATCCCCCTTTATTACCCTCTGTTAGGATCCTATTAAGTTAAGTACCATGTGGTAAACCAGGAATAAAGGTTTTTGTTTTTTTTATGGAGGCAAGGCAGTCTCGCGGGAAGGTACTCCAATATATATGCTATATGCATATGTGCCACTGCAAAGGGTGCGGTTTTCAAGCTGTTTACTCTGGGAGTAGGGAGATCAGAGATTTTCGATCCAGAAGAGGGTGTAATTTTGGAGGAAAACGATAAGTGGGTTGAATAATTCAGAGAAGGATAGGAATTGACTCTCTTTTAATCTGGGATAGGGTAGGTATTTTTGGTTTCTAGTCTAGAATAGGGTTGCGATATGCAGTTGAGCATGGTCTGGTATAGAGTAAGGGTTTCAGAGTCCCAGCAGCACACCATCACCCAAAAATTTACAGGGTGCCCCTCCTAGGGGGTGGGGGAGGGGGGCGTGCAGCCTGAAGGTGGACTAGTTTGATTGCTAGCCAGGATGAATTCTGTCTAACTGTTACTGGCTGGGATAATAATATCTTGGCCACTAGAATGTTCCAATAATAGATGGGTTGTGTACGGTGTAATCACTCTTGTGTAATCATCAAACTGCATGAAACACAAAGCTTGTCTTAGTGTGGTACAATAATCTTGATTGCTCTGTCTTTCAGGCCTTCTTCAATCTGCTGTAATTACACTGTATGCAGTTTATTTAACATGGTCTGCTCTGCTATATGACCCAGGTTAGCTTGCTATATTTCTTGAGATGCACAGCTTTTCTTTGCAGTACAATAAATGTTTGTACAGTGTAGCCTCTTTATTTTGGATTTTAAAAAAAATACAAAAAGTTAAAATGTGCTTCTGAACAGTTCTGCCAATACATTTAATTGAATTGTCTCTTGCGCCCTTCTTGCTTCTGTTAAAACCCTCACTTAACTCATCAATAAACTCAAGACAAATCTTAACTCAGAAATGACCAGCTTTCAGCTAGTTTAATATCAGTTAAGTTGGCACATTGCACCATTTCCTAGGTTCAAGTCTCTAGTGGAAGTTGTTTTAAATCATATTACATGGATCTTTCACTAACAAGTCTGTCATGCACAGGTATTTCTAGTATGCCACATGCCATTGCTCCCGTTAGTTTGCTTACAATGCCTTACGTTCTGGAACTGCTCTTTTTAAGAAGTGTCTTATTGTTATTTCAGATGAGTCATGTAACCCATTTGTCAGCCCTGATCCCGCAGTGAAGAGCATTGACAACCAGACAATCATTGGCTTACTGCTGATGTTTCTCATGGTTGTATATGCGAGTGTCAGGACAGCCAGCAGCTCCCAGGTTGGAAAGTTCGGCATGACAAGTAGACGAGGCTCAGGGGCAAGGGGTACCACAGAAACAACAACCCTGCATGAGGCAGGTGGAACAAGTGATGTCAACCTAATGGAGGAAGGAAACAGACAACAAGTGTATGATGATGAGCAGGAAAAAGTGGCTTACAGCTACTCATTTTACCATTTCATGCTGTTTTTGGCATCTCTTTACATCATGATGACCCTGACCAACTGGTACAAGTAAGTAAAAATTGTTGTTCTGGATTCATTTGCACTCATGGTTTCAGTACTGTGTCACATCTTTACAATGCACACCAAAGGGCACAGTGAAGTTTTCATGTTATTGAAGAGACAGTTTTAACTGAGTTTATTTTGATCTTAGTAAAACCAAATGAACTGTCTGTTGTAGGGATGTGCCTCTACAGGAAGGTCTAGCTCTAGTTCCGCTCCACTGCTCAGAACTTGTGCCCTCTCTTTCTTGTTTGAAAGTTTTAGTTCGGGATTTTGTGAGTAAAAAATGAGCGACAAACATTTTTACAGAAGTCTTCAGTGAAATCTGCAATTTTAAAATGAATCGAAAATGAGCATTGGTGCTAAAATTCAGGCCCCAGTTGTTTAAAGACTGGGTAGCTTTATCCACTGGATAAATCGCTATCCAGTGGATACTGTGTATTAATTGGAGTACATTTTACCTGCTGGATAGCTGTATGGTTACCTAATGGATAAAGTTAACTGTCATTTAACCAGTAAATTGGGCCTGGAGTAATGTACTTATGCTTCAAATAGTCATACCCTGTGTACTTGAGACCCAGTAATATGGGTAACATTTTCATCCAACTTGATGGGCAACAATGTTGTGTTGCAAGTTGAGACTGTTTGTTGCACATATTATCACCTTGGCAAAAACTTTTCATGTTGCAAAAGGTAGACATTGCTTTTGCTTTTTTGCAACATGAAAATTTGTTGCATGCGGAGGTGGCCAGGTAATACGTGCAACAAACAATCTCAACTTGCAGTGCAACATTGTTGCACGAAAATGTTGCCCGTATTACTGGGTCTTTAAGTCTGGCCTCCATATGCCCCAATAATTTGACTTCTTTTTTTTACGATGTTATTTACTAGACCTGAATCCAGTAACCTGAAGAACCTGACAAACAGTGATGCCGCAGTGTGGATTAAGATAACCTCCAGCTGGATGGGACTGTTAATATACATCTGGACCTTAATTGCTCCTGTACTGTTCCCAGACAGAGACTTTGACTAATGTGCCCACCTGAAGGAACTCATGATACTTCATCAGGTCAAAACAGAGTATTACTAACTAACAACAGAATATTACAGTTTAAAGCATGAGGATTGTTACTAAGTAGTGTAAATGGAATGTGACAGGAAACTTCTGCCAGTGGTAAAATGATTACAGTATTTTAAAAAATAAAGTAAAGAATAAAGTGTGATTTATTTAAGGTTTTTTGTATTACAAACATCCAAGGCTTGGTGAATGCCTGGTTGGACGAGATGAACTAACTGAAGTGTTGAATTTATATGGCCACAAGGCCAACTCGTTAAGAAGTAGAGTAACACTATTTCAGGGTTCAAATAAATTTCATGTTACTGATTTATATAAAACTGCTGAGACAATTTTCATGTAAATTTCAATGACTTTGAGCCAAAGTCAAAATTGCAGCAGAAACAGGGTTTGAGCCAGCTCTCCGTCCTTAGGAGACAATTTGTCCCTTCAAGGCCTTTGGAAGGGGACAAATGGGAACAACTGGGGGACAAAATTTTTTTATCATTATAGCAAAGGTCTGCCGTAATCAAGCTTCCATGGTGGCATCTTGATGTTCACGCGATGATAAATGCCTGGTTAGAGTTGTTCTTTTTACCCAAGCGACAAAAATGACAAAACATAGCTTGATTTTTGTATCTCAACCACGTGAGTTCTTTAAGCCATTTCGACTGAAAATTGTGGCTTTCGTTAGACGTTTTTGCCACTTTAGGATTCGTATTACCATCGCCTTCAGCTACTTCAATCCTCAAGTCATTCTGATCTTTGTCTTTTTCAGTTTCTTCATTTCTTTCGCCGCCTAAATAGCTGGAGGTTTTCCACTTAAACATTTTATTAAAAGGTCACAAAAGATCTACACGTTATGTTACAGCACAAAGTCAGTCAAGCGTGAAGCTGGCAATCATGCAAATTTTCGTGGTATTTCCAAATAAAATTATGGTCATGTTTTACAACCTTTTCCTGTCACGGCTGTGGAGTATTCTTGATTGGCAAATCAGCTTTATCTGATGTTTTTTATATTTTATGGACAATAAATTTATTTTGTCATTGATATTCACGTTATCCAATGATGGGAAAATGTAAAGGAAAGTTCCAAACAGCATTTGAATTCTACACACCAGAAATTTTTATGTTGGGAGACAATTTTGGCGCAGTCACCAAATTTTAAGGGACAAATTGTCACTGAAGCGCGAGAATGTCGCAACTTCGCGTTCTGGCTCAAACCCTGCAGAAAACTGTTGAAATCTAACAATTGAACTGGAAAAGTGTGTTTTCCTTGATTTTGTTTTTCGCTATTATTGGTGCAGCTAGAGGTTTGCATCAATCACAGAGAAGTACTATATCAGACCTGTCCAGTATATTGGCTCCTGTCAAGGGAGGGAGTTGCCAACACCAGCTGCTGTTCAGGTAAATTGAACAGTAGTTGGACAAATTATTGAAAAACAGCGACTGCAAAAGTGGGAGTCAATTCGTTCTGATCTGTTGATTCCAGATCAGTTTGTACATTGAAGATAAAAGCAAGACTAAGACTGCCAGATTGTTCACTCAAAGTCTCATATTGTTTCAAATTTTCAGTTATGATTTGTTTCATAATTGTTAGGTTATACGAGAGCCTATTAGTGATCTCCAGATGAAATATGAGAGAAATGAATATTAAGATACTCTTCTCAGTGGTAATTGACAGTATGTTAGAAAATTGATGTATACGAAATAAATTCGATATTTTTACTTGTGTTATGTTTGCATTTAATTAACTGAAGGATGAAAAATAACTGGGCAGCTACGCTGATAGGAAGGATTTCCAGCCTTTAGTGTGCCTGCATTTCTTCATGCATACCTGTTTGGAGAGGGAGGGGGGTCAGAAACCTCAACTGCATTGTGAGCTTTTTGCAGTAGCTGCCAAGGAAATGAAGCTCTGGGGGGGGGGGGGGGGAGGGGGGAAGAACTGTATAGCTTGCATCTCCATGAGTACTTGGAGAGGATGTGCTTCCCTGTTCATCAGTTTTTGCTCGTTCATTTCTCATGAGCATTCTTGCATGTTTCTCATCTCAAAATCCCATCATGAGTACGACTTTTCAACCTTTGGATTATCACACCCCGTACCAATGTTTCTCCTGGAGCCTACTTTATTAATGATTAGCAACAAAGAGGAGTAAAGGCTAAGGGAACCTGACTGGGGTGGTTCTTCGACCACACCCTGAAGAGGAGGACGTAAGCAAGAGCCTGTTTTTCCTTTATTTACTTTAATTTTTTTATCACAGACGGTCATTTCAGTCGTACGTGTGTTTATTTAATGGCTCAACTAGTCTATGATGTAAAGGAGCTGTCTTAATAACATATTCCAGGGTCTCAGAAGTGGGAAAATAAAAAAATTAAAATAAAATAAAAGGTGTACACGATCCCCCGCTTGGCTAAAAGGAAACGGAAACGACTGCTGCGCAGGCTAGATACATTGTGATTGATTCAGCGAGCGACCCGAATTTAAATAACTTGTGTTTTCAGAAACGTTTACTGTTTTGTGCTAGGTAGAAACCTTTCCCAGTGTCTGGCGTAATATTTCGACTAGACACACTCCTCCAGCTCGGGACAAACTTGCCACCAGTGGCTCGACCAATATTCCCCCAATTCATATCAAACAAACTAGTTCAATATCGTTTAATACAAGATGAAAGTACGGGCGCGGAACAGGTGCCTTGCCCAAGAACCCTTTAAAACTGCGCCATTATGTTTGATACAAAAAGAAAGAAGAAAGCAATAATTTTGGCAACGTATTCTATTTTATTTATTTTTTCTCACAACAGAATGCTCATAGTTACAAAATAGTACGTGATAAGTGCCATTATGACATTCGTCAGTATCTTACAAAAATATAGCATAGAGGACACGTGAAAACTTCACAACTGTTACACTAGACACTGCTTACACCAGGATCAACACAAACATCCCATGTGTTACAAAATCTAAATGACAAAAGCCGGCATTACAGAAGATAACATTGGACTTAAATCCAGTTTAAAGCGTGATTTGTATATTTATTTAATTAAGTGAATATGTCACCCAATTGGAAAGATCACAAAAAACGTATCTTGAAATCAAACAAAAAAAAACGATCACAAAAATATACAAATGGAATAATTAGATAGATCTAAAAACCAGCTTGGGAACGTCTTCCCTTTATTCAACTTACAACAGATGTTGGCCTTTCTTATCCAACATTCCCTTGAGACAACTGTTCGTTTGTCCTTAAATTCAGGACATTCTTGCTGTTTATTTTTTTACATTTTTATATAATATGTACCCCCCCCCCCCCCTCAGTAGTAGGCTTTTTTTATCTGCAAAATCCAAATGAAATTATGAACCACGTCTCAACAACGCACGTCTCGCATTCGAAGTGACTTCCCAAGCAACCACAACAACGACACTAAGGGGTTGTTCACCATGATGATACCAGAATGAGTTTCGTTCCAGAACGAAGATCTTACTGCATTCACATGACAAAATCGACCGGCTCAGCCTAAGGCGTTCTCGCGCGCGCAGTTTTCACGCCAGATCAAATACGCATACGCCACTCACCCCAGACTACACGGTTTGCGGTTTCATCTCGGAACGGAGTTCGTTTTCAGTTTACATGATACCAGAATGAAATGTCATACCAGAACGAGAATTTCATTCCGATTGAAAACCGGAGTGAACTCATTGCGGGGACGAAATTTCGTCTCGGTATCACGTCAACAGATACAGAGAAATATACGGGGATGGAATGAACTCGTTCTGGAGTGAAAGTCATTCCAGTATCATGTGAACGGCCCTTAAGGAATGCCCACAACGACACTCGACTCAACTACCGATTTCACTAGTTTTCTTTTTTCTTTTTCATTTTTACCCACGCATATTAAAGCTATATGGTTGGTCTTTTGAACTTCACTGGGATAAAAGTGTATAAATAATAGAGATGTTCCAATAATTTTCGTTTAACCTGCTTTTCTTTTAGGAGGGGCGGTTTAGGCTACCGGCTCTTGCCGCTGCTTTTTTTCTTGCTGCCAGAGTATGTCTGCTGGTATCCGTAACTCGGAGTCCTTGTTTGGTCTTGATGCTGCTGATAATAACCGTACTGTGGATATTGCTGGTAACCCTGTTGTGTTGGTGTCTGTTGTGTCGGTGTTTGTTGCGTTGGCGTTTGTTGAAGCTGAGCCCGCTGTTTGTTTTGTCGCTGTATATGCTGGGCTGCGGCCGCGCCCCACTGCGCAGGCGTAAGCTGTGTTGGTGTCGACTTCTTTTGTGCCTCTTGCTGCTGTTGTTGCCTAGCAACTGCGGCGAGCGTTGCCGCGGTGATTCCCCGGGGAAAGTGCTGTTGAAGCTGGGGTACAAGCCGGGCGGGGTCAACGTCAGCACTGATAGATGGGGTCCCCCCTGGGGTGTAGGGTGTGTTACTCTCGGACATGGCCACAGGCATACGGTGGCGAGGAGTACCTGAAAACGAAAATACACTTAACACTGGAAATGGTTTCATGAGTCATCATAAGTCGGTAAAGTATGATCGTCCGGGTGAGTGTAGTCCTGAGAAGGACTGTTTGTGGTGACATTGACTGACGTTTTGACAACCTGAGCGGAAGTCATCATCAAAGTCAAGTGAACTGTGAATCGTCAGCAGATGTTAAGTCTCTGGTCATTGTCCTGATTGCTCGACGAACTCGCGATGTTATTGGTCGTCTGTCATGTTACTGGCTGTGAAGACTTAACAAGGCAGCTTAACAACAAACAAACTGCCGTGCTGTAATTGCAGCAAAGTTAAAACATTTGCAACTTTTTAGGGAAATAACCCCGTGGAGGAGATCTGAGACACGGTAAATCAATGGGCACAACACTGCAACGACTAATTACATGTACAAAAATGCGCGCTCTGATAGGTTACACGAGGACATGCAAATGAAGGCATGGTGTCTGTTGTGTAAGTATTCACCTGCAACTTAAGATTCCAAAAACTTTCAAAGTTTGTGTAGACTTGAGTTGCAGTGGAGATCGCTCTCTAACACGTAAGCGCTTCTGATGCGATAAAGTATACCACATGAATGATCAAGGTTGTTTTAACTCAAATACCATACTGTAGTGTACAGAGTCATGTATTCATGACAGAAGCAATCCGCAAGTTTGTTAGTGGATACAATATATACTGTATTTTCTCAAAAAATAAAACCCTTGACACTGGATTTATAAACGTCCGAATGATAACCCTGCAATCACGTAATCTCGGAAGGAGAAAGACTAATCCAAAGTGTCGAAGGCTACAGAAAGGACGTCCACCGTTTACGGTGAATTGACATTAAGCTGAGTTAAAATACTTTATCACCTTGAAAACAAAGCTTTTTAGATACAATGGAATTTTGTTCGTGAAAGAGAGATTCTACCGTAGCTAAACAATATAACAATATCCCAGAATCAAATTAACACCTACCAGGTATTGGATCTCTGAAGTGTTCCTTGAACCACCTGAATAAGCCATTTAAAGTCGCGTGCACTCTGCCTCGGTACCGGAACCCATCTGGGGTTACACTGACGTACTCCACCCGGGTCTTGACACGGGGGAGATACCCAAGGAAGAACTTCCCAGGGAATTCCTTGCAGGTGCTCAAAAGGTAAGGAATTCTCTGCGGGGCTTTTCTCTTCTCCGCATGAAGAACCTCTTCCAGTTTAGTTTTGCTTCCGTCCACCGCTCGGTAGTTCTTGTGGTTAAGAATCTCCCGAGCAAACGACGCCATTGGTTGAACATGTCGCGCAATGATCTCGTCAAGATCTTCAAATTCCTTTAAAGTCAAAAGCAATAATTATTATGACCACTTCACTGTCCACAGTTTGCGCTACTATGTTGACCTGACTGTTAAGAAAATCAATACACCGTCGCTGACGGTCGGGGTTGAGAATGTGCTCAGTTCTAACATATAATAAATGGGGCAGATTTTCACCCTTCTCGCGGCCTATGCGACATTGAGCGCGAAATGGATCGATGATGATGACGATGATGATGATGATGATGATGATGATGATGATGATGATGATGAACTACAATGTTAAAGAAATCAGATGGAGAAATAATCGCGCATCTGGTGAGTTAAAGCCAATTTGCCACACCGTTATGAGCTAATTGCCTTCTCCAAGATGACCGCTTAACGGTTTATGCCTATACAGGAAGTTCATAAATTAGAGGTTCAGTCCATCATAACCATACTGTCTCAGTAGATCGTGGGAGGTAATAGCAGAAAACAAACAAATAAACAAAGACACTTGAAAGAAGCTGAGAAATCTATGATTAAAACTGGAAAAAACTGGGACCACGCTGATTGTAGAGCAGCGATTATATCGTAAAATATTCCATTGTCATTGGAGAGTTTGAAGGAGATGTCAGTTGAATGCAGCTTTCCCTTCCTGGTTCTATCTTGTAGCCTGTATGTTGCTTATCAGAACATTCCAAAATAATGGAAGTTTAGTACATGAAGCATTCGTTCGTACGCACCTCGCTGTCAATCCAAAGTGAACGGCCGAGACTAAACGCGTTCTCCTTGCCTTCCTCACGCACATCCACGTGCTGATAAACACCTTCATCAACCTTCCACGTGACAGTCAGGTGATCAGTGCCCTGCAGGAAACAAATAGCACGTGTATCAGTCACGTGCCATTGAAATTGTCCCCAAATTTAACAAATTGACGTCAGTTTTTTGTGCGTCTGTCCTCTTATTGATGATAAATTTCGTCATAACATTGTCAAAGTGTTGTAGATCCACGAGCCGCAGGCGAGTGGATCTACAACAAACTTTGACAATGTTATGAAGAAATTTATCATCAATAAGAGGACAGACGCATAAAAAACTGACGTCAATTTGTTTTTTACAATAACAAAAAAGCCAAAACTGATTTTCAAACGAAGGAAAGAAATGGAAGAATCAATGGAAGATGCGATTGCTGCAGAATCAGAATTTCATCGCTGTAATTCGGAGGATCATAGGCTCGTAAGTTAAAACTTTAGTAAGAATAGGCCAGAAATACAAGGAAAAATTCGAATTGCTC
This sequence comes from Siderastrea siderea, assembly GCA_964030785.1. Lineage (NCBI taxonomy): Eukaryota > Metazoa > Cnidaria > Anthozoa > Scleractinia > Rhizangiidae > Siderastrea > Siderastrea siderea. The sequence continues at coordinate 2,490,778 of OZ034978.1, read as the reverse complement.
AACTAACCTTTAATCCAGTGAAAACTGTTCACAAAATAATCCGCTAAAACACGGTTCACCTTAATTTCATCGACAGCACAAATTCCCGCTCACCGCCGATTTTCAGGTCTGAGTCGTCAACAAACATCCTCATCTTTTCGCTCTAAGGTTGCAATGGTTTCTTCAGTTTTAACCCATAAATTTTAGATGATTTCCTCATTGAAGATTGCTAGATTTGTGGTACAATTATCGCCTCTCATCAAGAATGCAGAGCTGAAAATTTGACAAAACTTTTGCTGATTGCGTCAGCTTTACGAGTTTCATCCGTCTGTACTCTTATTGACAATAAAAATTAGCCAATCAGCGCGCGAGAATTCGCTCAGTTATTGTAAAAAATACTTTTGAACCGTTTTCATCGCCGGAGTTAAGACACCCGATCAAACAGTTGATCAACCAAATCAACCGAAATACCCAAACCAACCAACTCTCTGGAGGGAGCTAAGGGTCAAAAAAGAATTTCAATAAATCTGCCCCCCACCCCAGGAATACGACGCAAGATATCTCGAGCAATTTCCTTTTGTCATTCCCTTGCTTTTTATTTTGAATCCATGTTGAGAAAAGTGTGCTTCGTTTGTTCGTAATGAAGCGTTAGTTGTAAAGACCATGAAATATTTAAAACGAACGCAATAAGTTTGAGACAACAACGTTACTTTATAGACGTAGTAGGAAAAGAAGTGATTACAAGGGAAAACTGTAGAAAAAATCCAAAAAAAATTGCTGAAAAAAAAGTATACATAAGCTTTCACATTTTGCACGATTTTACTAAGATAGAACATAGATAGATCGAAGTAATGATTGCAAAAGGCTACTAAATCCAAAAGTAAGGGGTCATAACTACTGAACTTTACGTAATCTGTTATAAGATTGTACGCAAATTAAATTTGTCGCCATGGTTACCTTACTGCTGGGTCTCACGATGCACTCGCCTTGGTCCATTTCAGCTAAAAGCCTCTCCGCCTCCTTGAACGAGATGTTCTTAAATGCCGGGTGTACAATCACACGCTTCATGTATTCTGAAAGGCACGTTTACGAGAATAAGGATACTTGAATAAGGAGAACTCTGAAACTTCGATGGGAGCACAGACCTTAAAAAATGGCTGCCACTGTTTCTCAGCACTTTAAGGAATTATTTTTAAACAGAAACGAGTTAACTGGAGGTAAAGATCTTGTCACAATGAGTGGGTTTTAAGGCTGCATTACGATTCTAATGTCCTGATCAAGTAAGTTTTAGTGCTGAAAAGACGAGCAAAAATAAACAATAAAAACGACATTTCAGTGTCTTGCTGTCTTCCTGACAACATTATCAGGTTAAATGTAAACTACGTTATAAAAAGTGCCAATACAAAAAAATTAATGTTCAACGATGCAGTACTTGGAGTCTAGAGTCACCTTTCTTCACAAACTTCTAATTTTGTACGATCCCCAAGTTCGCAACCTTAAAAAAACCCACAACACTCGAACTCTTGAGCGTTTTTTCCTGAGCTAAGTTACCGTTCTTCGCAAACCGAGCCATTAAAAGGAAGCCAAGGCAGCCATTTTTGAATAAATACCATGCGCGAAAAATATAAATATAAACAAACAAGTACTGAATAAAGCTGACTTTCAGACTACTCACTTGGTCTGTTGGCTTTCTTTTTCGCTGCTTCTTCCTCCTTTTTATCACTGTCCGCTAAATCTTGATCATAATATAAATCCTTAGGAAGACTGCAAGTGTAAAATCAATGTTTATTAATTAAATAGCACAGCAACGTACAAGTTTGAAGGGAAAAAAAGTTCCTCACTATGTTTCCCAGACAAACACTGGGACAGTTGTTGGAAAGGACAACACTGTTAGTTTACGCCGTCCTCTCTAAAAATGTTGACTAGATAAACGGATCGTCAATACAAGGATCTAAACTAATTACGATACTTAGTAAAGTTATTCTGTGTTAAAAATAAATCTCCACTGGATGAGTGCAATATATTATACACCAGACACAATTGGTGGGCGAAAACACTTTTTGCTTCCCAATGTGTGCTGGAAGGCCTAAGTTTTCGGTCGTGTGAAAACTCGCTACAACTCATGCAGTCCCTCACCCAAGGAAGAAATATTGCGTGACAGTTCTGATAACGAGGTCAGTAATTAACTCAAGTCTCACGCATGTGCAACCTAAAGAGATGATTGTGAATAGGTACACAGAATTCCCTTTCCACAAAAAAGGGTGAGAACATTTTTTAGACAGATTTCAGATGTAATGAAACAGTTAATTCCAGTCACGTACCTGAACTTTCCTTCTTTATCTGCAAGGTCAGATGAACGGCACGTCAGGTCAAGCTGCAACCTCTCCATATTGATACGTGTCACGCGACAGTGCAGTGTCATTCCCACCTGAAATAAAACAAGGTGACACAGAGCTTTAGATACTTTGCCATTCTTCACAAAATTGTAGTCTACTTAAGAGATCATCAAGTACCTTACAGCGACCAGACGTCGAGTCATTCGAATGCGGATTCCTCTTTAGAACGTTCTGATGTTAACGCCAAGACAAAGAAGTCAGACAACTAACAGGACAGTTAAGATTTGACGAAATATTGGGAGAATTGGCCACAAAATGGGCGTAAAATGAGCTCAACATTTGCTTCACATTGTCACTGAACCGGAAAATAGTTGTACGTAAATCAGCCTGAAGGACAGTGCCTCCTAATAGAGAGAGATGTGTTTGCACAGCTAATGATTATGCCGGGAAAGCATATCTTAGCAGGGGCTATTGGAATCCCAAATTAAAGAAAATTGTGAAAAGCCAGTTATTTTTCAGAGATAATTCTAAAACGCTTCAAAATACATAAACCACGCAAAAATACCTTTGCATTGGTAGGTGCAGTCCTTAAAAAAACTCGAGTTTTCTGGACCATTCCAAGATGTGCAGAACGTAGCAGGACGTATGCGCAGTGACAAAATGGGGCTCCTTCCTTAAAAACACCAAAACGGTGCCAAACGAAAACCACGGGAGTGCATAGTAAAGGATAAGTTAATTACCTTGACTCTGTCGTGCGGAGTGCTAATGGCCTTGTCACTTATCATCTTGGTAGGAATAAATCCCGACAGACCATTCTCCATCCTCGTACGCACACCAATCGCCTGCCCAGCACAGCTCCCATTGTCAAGATGTGTCCACACCTAAACAGATACAAGAAGGCTAAATGAACTCTTTCCTTTAACAAAATTTGACAAATATCTGATGAAATCACTTGCAGAAAATGGAAGGAAACAACACTAAAGAAAAGTTACTGTTCAATAGCTTTCATTAGAGTGCTCACACTAAAGGGTAAGAACCTTGTCAAATAACTCAATTACTGACTCTATGAGGCAAAGGTTCAAGGGCTGTTTCAGGGTAAACAGCTGACATTTCAAATAATATGGGCCAAAATTCTAAAATAATTTGCAACGATTCAATAGTAATTACTCTAACCAACAAGAACAAAAAACAAAATGAACCAATCAGAAATCAAAGCAAATACAAGTAATTAGCGTCAAGCGCGGGAAAACGCGTGCGAGCAATTCATGATTGGTTTTGGTTTACCTTCTGATTGGTTGAGAAAATGGCGCGAGCTTTCTAATCCAATCAGAGAGCGAAGTTAAGCAAAACCAAAGCAAACACAACATTACTTTCGACAGTCATTTGAAATCTGCTCTAAGCTCTAATACACAATAACATAATTTACGCTCGGGTGTATTGTACATACACAGGAGAAATGTTTACTCTTTGCAGTGTTCTTTTAGTCTTCGCCATTTATCAAAGAATTCGAAAAATTTCAGTTGGAAGACAAAACTAACATTTTAATTTAGTTTGTTCCCCTAGAAAATTTCAAAAATGAACGAACGTCTGAAAATGTCGTGTTTTTCTGGTTACAAAGTTTCAAATCCAGTCCTCAGTCTTCAATTTAGCACTTCAGTTGAATGCTTCCCATCTTTTACCCCAGTTTCAATCTATTTAAAGCCATGCCGTTCGTCTCAACCAAAATAGCAAGATTTTTCAACCGCAACCGCAACCGCAACCGCAACCCGGGGAGGGAATAAATGCGATGAGCGAAAAGAAGGTCTGCGTCAAAAAGTTGCCAATTTCAAAAGGAACGCATTTTTCTCCTGACCAGTATTGTACGAAACGTTTTGGCAAATGTAAACAAGAATACAATTATTCACAAAGAACGAAGAGTTTTGTTACCATTTACCCCAAAATTCCATAAAGAAATGTTAGTTGATTGCGAATCGCGCTCCTTACCTCGCTGAGATCTGGGAAGGTGTCTTGTAAACAGAACGGACACTGCCACTGTCCAGTCTCATCATTCCTTACTGGCTGTGCCTGATCAATCATGTCACGTGGTGGCTTCCTGTTGGCAAACCCAGTCACAGTACACATCACCATCTTACCAACATACAGAGATTCACTTGTCTCACCAGTGAGGAGTCTGAAGCGCTCCTCAACAGACAGGCTGCGGTATGGTGAACGGCGCTCACGGTACTGGCCAAAAAGCTCATCTCGGATGTCGTACAATGTTAACTGCTTGTTGCCATAGCCTTGCCGTTCAAGCTCCTCTGCAAACGCATCTAAATCCAGGTCTTTTAACCTGTCTGGAGCCTCAAGGATTTCTTCCAAAGCTGATGATGGGTTTGACTCCATTGTCGCCTGTGGGAGTTACCAGACAACAAACGTAATGACAAATCATTTAACTCTTATGGCTTTACGTTAGAGTTCTAAAACTTATTTTCGTCAACACATCCTTTAACATAAAAGAAATGTGGACACACCTTTTCTTAGCATAAAAGAACTTTGATAATATGTCAATTTTGTGACTTAATGAACAAAAGTAACCAACACCATCTTTGCTTGTGGAATAAATCTAAAGCTACTGCATACATCTTATGCACTGTTTCGACAAGTCATAACATCAATCCTTCCATGTTCGGTGGGTGATCAAAGTCTGTTTCTCCTTACAATATTATTAGAGCAGACAGGAAATGATAACATTAAACAAAATTGTCAGAAAGAAGGAAATGTTATGAAATTCTCGATGCTGACAATAAAGAAACTTGTGATATCAAAACACCTTTTTAGGAATAATTAAGGCTCAGTTTTAGCTGACAGAAAATATCTTTGTTACCTCATCATACTCGAGTGCGTCAACAGCCATTTTCTTGGCCCACTCGTAAGTCTCGGGATGCACGCGTGAGCCATCAAGCACCTCAATGTAGTTGGTTGACGTGTCACTGATGGCTGCTGTGTCAATCTTAATGAAGCCTGCGCAGTTCAGAAACGCCTGAGGACCCAGGCCACACACGGTCACCAGTTGAGAGCGGTTCTCTAGCCTGGTGCACTGTTGTCTTAAACTCTGAAAACCATTGGCATCAACGTCAATTAAGCATTTAATAATAATAACAATACACAAGAAGAAAAGAATGATTAACACTAACACTCCTCCAAAGCCATTTCTAAGCATTCTATGATCCCTCGAAATCTTTTCTTCAACACAAAACACAAAAAGTCAAAACTTGGACTTTCGAATCGACACTGTAATCTACAGCAGGATGAAACAAATGCTTAATCACCCACACTATTTGTTTCCACCCTACGGCATTATTTCCACTGTGATCCAATTCATAATCCTCCTCCGTGTTGTAGGCTGTTTGTGAGTTAACTTTGTAATCCATATCAAATTAGTAATCCTTCCCAGTCTGTCTCCTTTCCTGGAATGTTCTTTTGCTGGTCACAGTTGTTCAAAGCATGATTATGCTAACCCAGAATAACCAAAACTTCGCAGTCAGAATTCAATTCCTTTTCATTTACACGGTTAGTTAAAAATTATTTTCAAGAGTTACACATTGAAACTTTCGTTACTGTTTAACTTTGCATTAGTGTTCATCAACTTTTGAACAGGATGTGGAAATTGTTATATTGAAATTTCTAGTAGTTTAAACTTTCGAACTTGTGTCAAGTGAGGAACGTAAGTTTTAACTTCCGGTTTGAACTTAAGTTTTTGAAGTGGGTCTGGGAAATCTTCCACTGCATGGGATTTTCCATTGTTTACTTTTAAGATAACGGCTGCTTTCAAAACAATATTGTTGTTAGATGTACCTTCAGCAAAGATGAAGCTTTCCTTGGTCCCAGTCCACACACAAATTGCAGCAGAGCAACACAGTGAGGATGCTCCAGCAAGCGATTGGGATCAACACCTACGTCATTTACTACCGTTACGAATTCCTGATGAAGGCGCTTGACAAGAAGCTCTTTGGGTATTTGGTCCTGAAATGAAGATGAAACTTATTAAAAACTGTATTTAGTTTGATCCACGCATGAGCCAAAGAAAGAATGTAAATCTCCAGTGGGAAACAAACTTTTCTGCACATCAGTTGGACGCTCTAACCACTGTACTTCAGAGAGACTCGTGACTTTTAGTTTAACAAGCTCTGATATAATGAACAATCCTTGCGGTTCTGCCCATTTGTGAATTGATTGACGTTGACGGAGAGTTTTAACGCGAATAACAAAATTTGGGATCGAACAAACCTCGTGAATACTGCCAAAAGTTGTTTACTGGCCTTTCTTGCTCTCGTGGGAAAGCGAGCAATTTCTAACTGATTACCTCTGCTGGAGGTGTTTTCAGTCAATGAACATTAACACTGATCCTGGTAAATGGCGCTAAAGAAAAAGAAGACTGAACCTCACGAACAGAGATTTTCTCACTATAGTTCATTGTAAGCGGACTCTTTACTTTGATACTAAACTTTCCTTTCCGGTTAAACCTGGTTTGTTCTTTACACGAACCGTACGAGAGCCACTCCAAAAAAATAGAAACCTGTTCGAGAAAATGCGCGTTTGAGATAGCCAGTAGAAACATTTCTACACAGTTTTATCCAAGAGAAACGGGTTTCTTGCTGAAGATAACGAGAAGGTGTGAGAAGGAAAAATCTACGGTGTACAGCTCTACAACGTCACTTCCTCGTTGGATAGACCTCAAATATAACAAGCATTTTTGATGATAACGTCTGATGTTTATTATATCCAAGTTGTGCAATCATGGTCTCACCTGAAATGGATGTAGTCTTAAACATAGAAGTTCATCTTCTTCAACACACAGGGCAGCAAACTCGGACATAGGATCCTGGATCCTGCGGCCAAGCGACACTGCATGACGGAGGAGGGAGGGGTACTCACGAAACTCATTCTACAACAATGAACACAGAAATAGCATCAATCAGGTCACCCTCAAGAGTGACTGAAGTCAAAACCTGAAAATACCAAATTCATATTAGACAAACATTGAAAAAGAAAAAACATCTCAAGAAGACAGTAGAGCTAAGTAGCTTTTGTTTGAATGGCCGCACGTAACGAATTCGTCCATGGGGCAATGACACGGAAGTTTTCGTGGTTTATCAGTCAAAAATATGCTAAATTAATCTCATGAATTTAGCACATACATGAATTGCTTTTTGACCACTAAAGCATATTTTCCCAAAAAAAAAAACAAAACAAAAAACGAGTCACACGCAGAATTAACCGATTTTGTAGAAAACAAAAGGGAAGCGCTTGAAATCGGCCTAACTTTTTCAAGTTGGTGAAGCCAAAGACACTCATTAATCTGCGCACTAATACCATTTTTAACAAAACTGGAGCATAATATTTTTTTGGGGGGGGAGGGCACTTCAAAGTGATAGTAAATGTAGATAATAGTGTCCCGTTAAGGAATTTTAACGCTATAACAGTAACATCAGTGAAACCATCTTACACCTATGGTATAAGCTTAAACCTTAAACCTTGAACCTTAAAATTGCCACAATTAAGTTTCGAACCATAAAAATTGTTCTTAATGCGGATTTTTTTTACCGAACATTATCTTACTTTTAGAACAGCTCGCCCTATTATAAAACAATCTTAGATTACAGTCCAAACAACCTCTAAAACCAGACTTGCAATGCAACACACGTTTACCTCAGAGCGAGGCGAAGACATGAAAATGCGGGCCATTTCACCATCCAGTGCCTCCACAGAGATCGGAGGAATCTGATTCTCTTGCTCCAGCTCTGCAATGCACATCTTAATGTCATCTACCACGGAAAGTGTTTCACGGCATTCAGCAGCAACAACCACAACTTGAGGGCGCTTCTTGAGGATAAACTGCTTTAAACTTGCTAGGTCCTTTTCCTGTTACAACAAAGTTAGATTGTGAAGATTAACTCTCTCGCTGCAAAGGTCAACTTTTCCCGACTTTGGAGGCCAGGACATTGAACCACTTGTGACGTCCTCACTTTCTGACAACACCAGATTGTTTTGATAAGCAGCTAACAAAGCAAGGACAGATCCATCTATTCGTGTGTTCATTTTGAATGTCGACTAAATTCTGACAGAGCCATTCCAGAAAAACGTGTCCAATTTTGGGTGGAAAATTGGCGGTAAAATCGGCCTAGTCACAGATAGCTGATCAATGTTCCATTTCCAGGTTTTTCGAAGGGCTGAGGCCAAAACGTTTCCAGTGGATAGAAATGAGATATAGGGTAGAAGATAAAAAGAAGAAGGGAGAGCTAAAACATGTACATGTACATGTACGTGTAAATTGCCTGACAGATTCCTTACCTTATCTTCACGTTCTTTAGCTCTGTTTGAATTCCTTCTGTTGAGTAGATACTTGAGTCTGAGGTAATCATTCACCTGCCCTCCACCGTCCAGCATGGCCAGGAATGCTGGAGTATCTGGGTTTGGTGAGAAGGAACATGCCAGCACACGCAGACCCTCAGAGTTTGAACTGTCATCATAGTCTTGCTCATCAACATGTTGTTCAGGCTGGTATGGGGCAACTTCAATCCATGACCTCAATTTACGACAACAGGACTAGTAACATGGCAAGGAAAAGTGTAAGAAATTATTAATAATTAGACTACAAAGATGGGTTTCTATGGGCAAATGGTCAACATGGTAAGCTTACATCTGCATATTATTATTTATTATTATTTATTATTAATTATTATTATTATCATCATCATCATCATCATCATCATCATCATTATTATTATTATTACTATTATTAATAGTGGATGGGAAGTCCTACTGTTTCAGCAGACAAGTAAAAGATTGCATACAGAAGTGACAGATTTAAAGAAAGCACTTTGACCATCTCACCTTCACAACGTAATCCTTGGCTTCCTCTAAGAGTTTGAGTTTAAGTTCTTTCTCAAACAGTGGATAAAGCATCTGGTTGAAAGCGCGTGACAAAGCATTCATTCTCTGTGTGTTCCACTCTTGCACAAGATGACTGAATTCATCCTACAAGAAAACAACCAACAGCAATTAATTAACTTATAAGTAGGTACACAGTCAGTGCTCTGGATTCTGTTACACAAAGCACCTAGGAGTATTAACACTACCCCTGTATGGGCTGCTATTTGTAGTCCACCATGGGGTTACCCCCCTCCCCCCTCCCCCAGCGCATTACCCCACTATAGACCCATTTTGCACCTGGGTAGAGAAAGACAATGCGGAGTAAAGTTTCTTGTCTAAGGAACAACATCATACATGACGAGATTCAGAGTTCAGCCATGACGCAGCAACCTTCTGATCAAAGTTTGGTGTGTTTAACACTTCACAACCACCCCACCCCATGTTCCACAGGGATCAACCACTTTAGCTGTCTGGGTAGGTTACATCGGTGCTGGGTATGTTTGTGTTCCATGCATGCAACCTCATCTGAAACATTGCTCAATACCCATCAATCATTTCAACTGAAAAGGGTTAGAAAATCGCTCCGATGGAAAATGCCAACCCAATCAACCAAAACCAAATCAGAATGAAATGGTTGGTCTATAAAGAGTAAAGAGTCACAAGTGAATTCAGATTGTGGTAGCTTAGCTGCCACAAAGTGTGTAAAAAGCCTTAACCCTTTCACTCCCAAGAGTGCCTAAAATAAAAATTCAAGACGAACCCCAAATTTCTTTTTGTAAAATACTTAAATATAAATAGTGTCATCTGAAAGTACTGCTGAAGAGGTTTCATTTGAATGGCAATACTATACGATTTCGTCCACAGACTCAAAAGTTAGAATCACCTTAATGTATACAGAACTGACTCTGAGAGTGAAAGGGTTAAGATTTGTGAGTAGTTCTTCAAGTTGCAGCCAAACAAGTAATAAGTGGACGCACCAACGGAAATATGAAGAATTGAACAGGGCTGACCTCATTTCTCACGAAAAATCCATAAACACGCCTTAGTTAGTTCTTGTTTTTAAAAATAGTGATACAAATGAAACAACCAAATGACGCTCACTGTGGATGCAAAACTATTTTAACAAGTGAGAGGTCCTCACAGTGACGTTAGCAGAAAAGAAAGCTTGGAAACATACAAAGATGGTCAAAGAAAACAAACTAAGCTGAAGAGAGTAAACAGAAACAAACTCACCCTGTAATACAACTGCTTGACTTCATCAAAATAAGACAGGTATCTGAAATATGCAATTAAGTTTATTTTAAGACAATTTTTAAACAGGACATCTAATTCAACAGAAGGTGGTTTCTGCAACAATAATCACAGTGACAAAATAAACTGATTAACAAAGCTATACAACACACTGAGGTGGTTTCAAGAACTCACACAATCATTCATTATTAGTTTGGTAACAGCAAGAGCTAGCCTCCAAATTCACCAGTAGATGCTTACATTTTCAATAGAAACTGTTATCAATGGTCTGGAATTATTAAACTTCTTACAGCTGTATTTTGCAGAGGTGAAAGCTAAATAACTCACTGAGCAGAATCTTGCAAGAATTTTTAAAGCGTGCCTTGACTACATCAAGTTTTGTCAGTGAGCCACTCAAATGCTTCCATTTTGCTGATAGGTTCAGTTTGTAAGAATGCTCTATGCTTAAAAAATTAGTGCAGAGAAGTAAACCAAACATTATTCACCCTGCTTTCTTATCCAGGTCAATTCCAATGGAAATCGTCAGTAGTCCATCCTCTTCAGCTTTACACATGCGCAGAAACTGATCACCCTTCAAATCCTTGACTGGCTTGTCCTTAATGTACCTAAATGTGCTGCATGGATGAGATTCATCAATTTCCTAATAGAAAAGGACAGAAACAGACTGAAGTTATCCCTTGCTGAAAATTTGCAATAAAATATCTATTCTAAGTCCAAACTAAACCAGTGGTTAAACTCCCTTTAAATTTTAAATGAGGTTAAATGTAATTTATCCAAGTTAACCAACAACGAGCATGTAATTGCCAAACATTGGTGGTCAGCAGTGTTCAGTCTCTGTCAGGCTCAGTACGTGTACTTTTACTGCAATTGGCATGCTGTGGACTGCTTTTATTGTTGAGGTATTTCTGTGGCATTCTGCATGTTTTTTCTCCCCCAATCCTCCCTCCCTCTTATTATTTATATAATTTATCTATTTATGTTTCTCTCCACTGACTAACTCAGCGTGACGGGTGCAGGGGCTTGGTGACTGGTGTCTTGACTAGTCCATCTGGGGGCCGGCTGACCACAGCGGAGGCCTCTGGATATCCTGGGCACCCAACAGCCGTTAAGGTATGTGATGATTCAGTGATGGGGATTGCCAATGACATATTAAACTGTAACTGTCAGTTGACGTTTAGACTGTACAGTTTGGGTGTTATTGAGATACTGGTAAGCTGTAACCAAGTACATGTAAAAAATTTTCCTCAAAGATGGCCGGTTGGTATCAATTACCTGCCTTAATGATGCAATGAAAATATAATGTAGTTACTTAATGAAATTACTACGTAAAATGCTTTCAAAAATTGTTCCTGAATACAGATCACAGCATGTCATCGCTGATTTTTCCTGAAAAGACAGGTATGGTAGTTCCATAACTTTTGAGTCTGTGAATGAAATCCTGTGGTGTGACAATTCAAATGAAATCTGTATAGCAGTACTTTCACATGAAATTTAAAATGAAATTTTGCAACTGCCTCACATGCAATTTTACCCAGTACCACTGAGGTGGCCATACAACCAAGGAATATCCGTGAAACCAATTCTGTATTTACCTTCTTTCCTTTCTTGGTGGGTTTTATCTTGAGTTTGGCTCTCTCATAGAATGTCTGCCGGACACACTGACGAACTAAGGGATCTCTTGCAATCTGCATAGCTACCATGTGCCGAGCAGCTTCCAAGACTTGATTGACAGTTGAAAATGTGCTATAATGGAAGCAAAAAAATCAGTGCTGTTAAAAGTTTGATTTTGTCAGACCAAAGGTGGTATTCACTGACTTAAATTCAAATTGTTAATTGTTCCTTACTGTCATCAATTCTCTGACCATTTCCAGACATGTGACCTATAAACCCCTTCAAGCAGCTAGTAAATCAGAGTATAATTCCCAAAGCTGAAAAATGAACAGCTGGGCTGAGAATTAAGCTTCTAGGTCATCTGTGAATTTTTGTGGACAAAAATTCAGAGAGCAGTTTATTTATTAATTCCCCTCTGATTTATTTCTCTAATGCATGCACTTTGTCCTGGTAAAGAGAAAATGGCCATTGATGGTCACAGCATGCAAAAATACTAGTAAAATTGGTCACAGTGTTATAACAAATGTGCAGCGTTTTTTGACCAATTTTTTTCGTGGAGTTTTTGGTCGAGCTCAACGTTACCTCGACTGGTTGTGTTGCGTTGCGTTGTGTTGCCTTTTGTTGTCTGCTTCGTATTGCGTTGTCTTGTGTTGTGTTGTGATGTGATGTGATGTTATGTGTTGTGATCTGTCTCTTCTCAGTGTTCCTGTTCCTTTGTTGCACGACTCGACGCAACAACTGGATGGATGTACAACGGTTCAACCAGCTCAACCAACTCGACGACTTAATAAGCAAAACTTCCACTGTGTATTCTCCACAGGCAAACACCATTTTCTCCATGGAATTTTCGTAATCATGACTACTTTTGCTATGTGCCTTAAGTTGCCCTGGTTAAGTTAGCCAAAATTTCATCTCTTTCACTAACGAGCGCAATTTGGTGACCATTTCATATGCTAAAAAGAATCACCAGCCTTAAAGGGGCACCGTAAACAATTTTTAGGATTGCTATAAAAAACTAAAAGAGATATATTCCTTTAATTCTGTTAATGTTCTAGGAGCATTTCATGTACGAGAAAAGTTATATGAAATATTTTTTAGAACATTCTTCTACCGAAAACTGGACTTGAAAATCACGGTGACAGACCCTCTAAATATAGTGCAAGCTTTAACAAGGCACCCCTTTACCCAAAAACTTAACAAATACTGTATATTCAATTGCAAAAAATTGGTCTACCTTTTGAGTAAAGCCAATGGAGTTTACAGGGTTGAAAGTTTAATCTTTCAGAAGAATATACTGATGAGTTGGCTCATAGATGAAAATAAAATGGCGAATGAGTTAAGATCGTCTAAAACAATTGCTAGTAGAGTCGGTGGAGTTTGTTGAGATGGTTGTTTGCCGAGTTCACAGTGTTCAGTGAAATCCATCTGTTGACTTTGTCAAGTCGTCAAGATGCTTTGCAGGTCGGTCGAGTTTGTCTAGTTGGTTTGCGTGGTGGGGTTCGGACTGTCTTATAGTACGTAAGGATTGTTGATCGATTTTTTAGTAAGGCTCGTTGTGTTTGTCGAGTTGTGTCGAGGTCTGGAACATTTCCTCTGCCAGTGAGTGAGGTTTGTTGAGTTTGTCTAGTTGGTAAGGGTCGTTGCATTTATCGAGTTGTGTCGAGGTGTGGAGATTTTGTCTGCCAGTGAGTGCGGTTTGTTGAGTATGTCGAGTTGTGTGGTTCTTACTGGCTTAGCGAAAGTGAGCATTATTGAGTTTGCCAATTTGGTAAGGAGTTGCGTCTTGTTGCGTTGAGGTGTGAAGTTTTAGTCTGCCTCAGCGTGTGACAATTAGTTGACATTGTTGAGTTGGTCGCGTTGTGAGTCCGTACTGTCTTAAAATAAGTCAGGATTGTTAAGTTTTTCTGTTTGTTAAGGGTCGTTGTGTTTGTCGGGTTGTGTCGAGGTGTGGAGATTTTGTCTGCCAGTGAGTGAGGTTTGTTAAGTTTGTCGTGTAGTGGGGTTCATACTGTCTTAAAGTAAGTGAAGATTGTTGAGTTTATGTATTTGGTAAGGGTGGTTGAGTTTGTCTAGTTCTCTGGCATAGAGTGCCAGTGAGTGAGGTTGGTTGAGTATGTCTACTAATGTACAACTTTAACATAGACGGAATAATAGAAATGCTGAACTTGTCAACAACGCAACACAGCACAAGGCAACGCAACACAACGGATCACAACGCAACAGATCACAACGCAACTCAACAGATACAACACAACAGCGACACAACGGTTCGCCACACAATGCAACGCAATGCACAAGACAGACACGACACAATGGGTCGCAACACAATGCAATGCAACACAACATAATGGATTGCAACACAATGCAATGCAACACAACAGAACTCACCTCAACACAACAAAACAGGAAATAAAAACCATACACATATGCTAAACAAACCTGTCAAGGTAACGTCGAGCTCGACCAAAAACACCACAGAAAAAAAACGGTCAAAAAACGCTACAGGTATATGTTACAATTAACAATTATTCACCAAAGTGAATGTGAATAGTGGTGGATATTTATCTTCACTGACACTGAGGTGAATAATTGTTTTAGTATATACCAAACCAGTGGATAGCCAGGTGCCAAATAGTTCCTTTTTTCTGAGAAATGAGGGAAACCTTGCATGCAAAATCCAGAAAAATGCCAGGAGGTGAATAGCAGATGCTATCCCAGTGTTTGTGTAGCCAATCAGAGCATGCAAAAAACACTATCCACTGGGTTCGTATATACTAATGGCGGATATTTACTGTGAACAATACAGGTGGATACTGGTAAACAAATACTGGTAGACTAAGATAAACATGAAGCCCTGCAGGTTTTAAATCAAAGCTGTTTGCACTTTTTTGCTCCAAATCTTAATAATAATAATAATAATAATAATAATAATAATAATAATAATAATAATAATAACAACAATAATGATAATAATAATAATAATAATAATAATAATAATAATAATAATAAAAGTTCTGAAGAGCCACTGACTGAACTTTTTATGTCTCCATTAAATAAAATGCTGTCCTTCAAAAGCAATTCGTCATTTGAAAGGGTTACTCTTGACATCATTATTTACAGTGAACTTCACCATGTCTTACCTACTGAGGTAATTCTCAGCTGTGTCCTCAGGCTCAAGGGGATGCTGTTCTGTCTCGTGCCGCTGATAGTTATCACGCAAGTTCTCTCCAAACTGATCTGGTGTCAAACCAAACTTTCTGGCCAAACCACTGACACCTTGAGGATTGATCAAACACATGCAGTAAAAACACTGACTTCATCTCAATTATGCTCACAAAAGAACAGGTCATTTGAATTTGACAGTTACCTGCTTGTCTACATATGGTATAAAGATCACGCTTTGCTGGCATTTTCTGTTTAGGTGGAGTAGTTTTTGATTCTCCATCAGCTGCATCATCTTCAGATTGCTTCTTTTTTCTCTTGGCTTCCCACATTGCCTGTATATCATTTCTGTAGTACAACATAAAATGACTGTACACATCCTTCAGCTGTTCCATGGTCTGTACTCCATCCAGCCTAACAAAATTAATATATATCATAAATACCAAGTCAGCACTAACCTACTTAAGTTTTTTTTTAAAGTTCTGACAAAGATATAAGACTAACAGGGTGAGATAAGGTTTATGGTAAGTTAAGGTAAGGTACATTGTGAAATGGTGTATGGTACAGTACGGTGGAACCTTGATCAAACGAAGTGCCAAGGGACTGGGGAAATTGGTTTGTTACATCAAGGGTTCGTTATATCGAGGTTCTGTTCATATATTTTACTTTTGCCAGGCTGAAGAAGATCTTTTGTTGTACTGAGGACTTCGTTATATTGAGGTTCATTAAATCGCGGTTCCACTGTACTGTAATTTATAGTAAGATAACAGCATAGACCCAGTAGTAATCAAAGATTAGTGGCGTGTCTTTGACGGCAACTCTTGTTGACACTCTAGCAGCTGTCTTATTTCCTGTCATATACATAGAAAGGCTAGGAACTTTGTTTTTTTTTTATCTGCTTATTTAATTTTTGCAACTAATTCTTTAAAACTCTGTACAAGCTGCTACACACAGTACTCACCAGTTTGGGCTGTTAAACAATACTGTTTCAGGTCAAAAGACATGGAGTTTTACCTGTCAATATCTTCTGCCTGTAAAATCCTTGTGTCATCATCAAGAGGTTTGTCACTACTCTCTTGAATCTTGTTAAACTGGTAATCCTGCATTTCTTGAAACAGACGATGAAGGTTCTCCTTACGTGTGCGCAGCTGACACCACTTACGTGAAAAAAACACTTAATTAAAACTACAGCTGACTACTGGCAACTGGAACCCACAGTAACTCAAAGCTCATGCTAACTCAAACCAAAATTGATTTCCTGTGGATTTGCTCCATATATGTATGTGTAATCAAATGGTGACAAGTGAAATGACGAAATAATTTCAGATGCATTTTGTCAAAATTCTTATAATTTCCCGAGCCTTTAGGCAAGGGAAATTATTTGAACTTGGGTGACAAATTGAAGTGAAATTATTTGAATTTGGGTGACAAATTACGCTTACAATCGTGGGGTTTTGACTTGTTTATCGCATTGAGAGTAGTATTCAAAACTTCAAAGCATATGGTTGGGCTAAAGTTCACAATTTTCTGAGTGAAATAACCTTGTGGGAAGTTTTTACCACGCTTTGATGTTTTCGTGTATTTGTAACCGACAGCAAAATACGCCAGACTCTGAATTTTTTACTTGAACTGACCAAAGCAAATCACTCGGCAAATACTACCTGCGTTTTTATCTGGCAAATTCATTGAATCGAGCATCGCCTTGCTCCATCGAGCAAGGCGTCACAAATGCATTCAAAACACACAAAAAAATTGTTTTAAGGAAAGTAAACTTCGGAAGCAAATTTGTATTTAAAAACTGACCTTTATTCTGTTCGAAGAAGTGCCCAAACCCACTGAATTACTTCTCTGAGTTCGCGGTCAATCACTCGATCAGCAACTGCAGGCTTGCCATTCAAAAATTTTCGCTGTCGCACTGTCACAAATAATCTCTTCTTTATGCCTCGCAGTTGGTTTCTGAGAAGTTCAGCCAGTTTAAAGTTGAAATTTACAGGTTATCGATTGTGTCCTCAATGAATATTTCCAGAATTGCTGTAGTTCTGCACAAAATATCTTTGTCCTAAACCTCGACGCCATCTTAGCACTGAGCAATAGGCCCGTTACCATAACAACTTTGTAATTTCACATGTGAAATTATAAATTAAAGCTGAAATTTTGCGCCAAAATTAAGGAGTAATTTGTCACCCATGATATTATTACTGTAATTTTACCCTCAGTAACTTGGACCCTTGATAACTTGAACACCCGCTAACTCGGCAAGAATTCTTTTTCCCTTCAGGTCATTTTCTTTATAATTTAGCCTCCATAACTTGAACCTCATTTGTCAAAGTATAATGAGACAAATCATACTCCAAAACACTCAATTTATTTTCAATCAATAATCGACAATTGAGCAGAATGTAGTTTTGAAGTGTCTGATTGTCCTTTGCGTCAATTTCTTGAGTTTCCTAGTATTGTGTTATACAAAACTTGTCAGTTCTTCCTGTGAAATACAGGTGATAGTGGTGTCAGCAGGAATCCCGTCCTCCGATAACTTAAACCTCCAAAAACTCAAACCTTTTTCTTATTTCCCTTGAAGTTTCAAGCCATTAGGAGTCAACAGTACTAACATAAACTGCATAAAATCTAAGCTGTTGTCAAAACAGCAGAAAACAACAAAGTCACAGTTAAGTCCTGTAAAATTATATGAACTGAAGAGATGTCAATCACTGATGGGATGACTGGATTTGAAAGAGACATCAAGTAAATAATAATAACAGACCAATACACCTGTACAAGTTTGATCAATATATACATGCTTCATAAGGGATATATATTATTACCACTATCACTCTGTGGTAACAAGCTGTGGCATAGATGCAACCCCAAGTGTGAGAAACTTTTTAATCATAAATATTAGTTGGGACAAGTGGCACAATACTGCTTTTGTACATGTATGTGGCTTTCTGTTTAAAACGTCAGTTCCATTAACAAACAATGCAGGACAGGAATACTGAGCAAACAACTAGTTAAAACTGCAGTGCACTTTAAGAAAGCTCACCTTTTCATCCCATTCCCAGACTTTCCACAGGTCTTCAACATTAAGTTCAGGCTCAATGTACTCTTTTCTGTAGTTGGCAATGAATGGAACCTGCAAGGTTGACCAACATCGAATTTCTCCTTACAAAATTGACACATTTAACAGTTGACAAGAAATGAGAATAAAGAAACCAAACAGCTCAGCTTGACCTTCTGGTTGGCTGCCAGGTTCATTTTTGTTTGCATTATCGTAAGACTAAATTGCTGCCACAAGTACATGTAAGTTACATCACAACAGTAAAGTTGACAGAAGAGAAAAACCAATTTCACAGAATAACAAATTCAACATCTTGATATGACTTCAAGAACTGTATTTAACTGTCTACAAATCAGGAGCAATACAAAGAAAAGATGCAAAATTATTAAAATGAGTTAGAGTCTAGAAAACCATCAAGACTTGTAACTCATCCAATGCAAATTCAAGATGAGTTTACCAGCTAAGTCTGCCATTGTTTTAGACAAGAAAATGGAATGTACTCAGCATTAAAAAAACACAGGTAGCCTAAGCTCCATGAGTTTGACATTTCCAATGTGGTTTTTGGGCAGATTTGAAGTGATTCCTTGGAGTTTCAGTTCCAATGGTTTCTTCCCAAAAACCACACAATACACAAAGAAACCAACAATGAAGTTTAGGTAAGCAATTCTTATTAAAAGTCAGGCGCAATTTTCCCTTCCAATAGACTGAATTTTATTCTCCATACAAAACCTTATAATTGCGCTATTATGCAATGTGTGGTTCCAGAAAATATCCATACCCCTACCACGGAGGGAATTTCACTTAGGACCCCCCTCCTCCCCGGATTTTCCGTTTTTTGAAGTAAGCTGTAATCCCCCCATCCCTCCGGATTCTCCACAGTTTGACAAACACCCCCTAACCCCTCTGGAAAATTTCGTTCAAGAAGGGAGAGTGTTAAAAGTGAAGCAACTGATCCAAATTTAAATGAAGCTAAGCCGTTCCGATTATCATAGGACGTGTTTATACTGTTTGTTAGCACTTAAAATAATAACGTACATAGTGTAACGATATCCATATTGATTGATTCGCTTCCAGTCTAAGTTTCATGACTAACATTGCCATGGTAATGGTACAGACCATGCTTTCCGCTTTTGACATGGTGTCAGAAGTGGCGAATTCTTAACTCTGCTTGCATTTCTTCCCAAGAAATCGAGAGTTGTAAGCCGTCAACACGAACCTCGCAAACATGTCTGATCACGAAGATGCACCGCCAGCGCAACCTCAAGTCATCCATGTTGGATCGAATTTACCGCTGCCATCGGCACTTCAGCTTAAGGGCAATACTTCTGTTAACTGGAAACGATTCCGGCAGGCGTGGGACAACTACGAAATCGCTGCTCGTCTCAAAACACAGGACAAGGAATTTCGCACAGCCATGCTACTTACTTGCATCGGGCAAGACGCTCTGGATATTTATGATGGTTTGGCCTTCGATGAAGAAGCATTCAAGAAAGATATTGACATTATTCTTCAAAAGTTAGAAGAGTTCTGCCTTGGAAACAAGAATGAAATCTACGAACGCTACTTGTTTAATAAAAAGGATCAAGCTGCAGGCGAATCTATCGACACCTACGTAGCTTCTCTGCGGTCGCTATCGAAGACTTGCAATTATGCACGCTCACAGACAATCTACTAAGGGATCGCATGGTGGTCGGTATTTTGGACAAGGGGATCTGAAAGAAGCTCCTTCAAGAGAGTAAGCTAACTCTCCAAGGTTGCATCGATATCTGCGAGCAAACGAGTGCACCAAACAACAATTGCAAACAATGGATCAGCCAGAAGAGGTCAATGCCGTGGATAAGAAAACACCAAAAGGTGATCGCAAACCAAAGTCAAGACGCGATCCGCCAAGTGATAAGATGCCGAAACTGATCAACTGCAAGTTCTGTGCAAAGAAACACGAGGAAAAGAAGGAGAAATGTCCGGCGTGGGGCAAGACCTGCGACAAATGTGGTGCATAAACTCACTTTTCTGTGATTGGCAGTAAAGGCCGCCGCTGTACCGCAAGAAACCAAGAGATACGCGAAAGGATCGACAGTCGAGATCTAAAGTAAACATGGTTTATGAGCATGCAGAAAACAACAGCGATGACTACTGCTTAATGGTTGAATCCGTTAATTATTTCTATCACACAGAGTCTCCGAAGAAGATATTCACTACCATGGTTTTAAAGGAAACCTCAGTCAAATTTCAGCTCAACAGTGGTGCAACCGTAAACATCTTGCCAGTTGAAATCTACCAAGAAGTCCAAAAGGACCCTGAACTGAAACACTTGAAGAATACACAAACCACCCTGGTTATGTTTAACAACTCGGAGCTCAAGCCTCTAGGAACTGTCGAACTGCAGACTCGCAACCCCAAGAATGGTGAGTGTTATCTCATAGAGTACACAGTGGTATCAAATGGATTTAAAGCATTTCTGGGTGTGCCGTCCATACTGCAATTTAGCCTTACGTCAGTCAATGTTGACAACATTATGTTAGTATCTGGTGACACTCCTAATTGGTCCAGTGTCTTTGCTGACTACAAAGATGTCTTCGCAGGAGAGGGCAAGTTAGAAGAAAAACTTCATCTTACTGTAGATAAGACTGTTCCGCCTGTGATTCTGCCTGTGCCAAAGGTGCAGCTTGCTGTGAAGGAACCTCTTAAGAAAGAAATTGACTGCCTCGTAGCCCAAGAAATTCTCAAGCCAGTTGATACTCCGACAGACTGGGTGTCATCAATGGTGGTTGTTATGAAGAGTAATGGCAAAATACGTCTGTGTATTGATCCAAAGCCTCTGAACCAGGCCCTCAAGCGCAACCATTATCCACTTCCTGTAATTGACGATCTGTTACCTGAGTTGTCAAAGGCAAAGGTCTTTAGTGTAGTAGATGCCAAGAATGGATTTTGGCGTGTCCAGATGGACACTGACAGCAGCTTTCTCACAACTTTGGAACCCCATGGGGCCGATACCATTGGACCCAACTGCCATTTGGTATTTCACCCACACCTGAAAAGTTCCAGCAACGCCTCGACAATGCCTTGGCAGGACTTCAGGGAGTTGTACCTATCTTTGATGACATCTTGATCTATGGAGTTGGTGAAACTAAAGCAGAAGCCATTGAAAACCATGACCAGCAGCTCATCACCCTTTTAGAACGTTTTAAGAGCAAAGGCATTAAGCTAAACAAAGAGAAGTGCAAGTTCCGCCTCTCCGAAGTTTCCTTTATGGGCCATGTCATATCTGAAGAAGGCTTGAAGCCGGATCCAGCTAAGATCCAAGGGGTTCAGGAGATGCCCACCCCGAAAAGCAAGCAAGATGTGAAGAGACTACTTGGTATGGTTAATTACCTTCAGAAATTTGCTCCTAATCTCTCCGAAGCCACTGCCCCGATGAGAGAGCTCCTCAAAGAAGAAAACCAGTTCCTGTGGGACGAAGAAGTTCAAGGTCGAAGTTTTAAGCGGGTCAAGCAACTGATCGTAGAGTCTCCAGTACTGAAGTACTTTGATCCCAAAGCAGACACTGAACTCCAGTGTGATGCATCTGACAAAGGTCTTGGTGCGTGCCTCATGCAAGATGGCCAGCCAGTGGGCTATGCTTCAAGAGCGATGACGTTTGCAGAATTCAACTATGCGCAGATTGAGAAAGAACTTCTCGCCATTGTGTTTGGGCTTGAACGGTTCGAACAGTATGTTCAAGGAAGACCAGTCAAGATAGAAACAGACCACAAGCCCCTTGAAAGTATCTTCAAGAAGAGCTTAATCAGTGCCCCAAAACATCTACAACGCATGTTGCATCTCCAGAAGTATGACCTTAAAGTTGCCTATAAGAAGGGATCCGAGATGTATTTGGCAGATACACTCAGTAGAGCATTTGTTCAATCGTCTGTTGTTGAAGACACAAGAGGAGATGCAGAGAAGGATACAGAGAGTATCCGCATGGTCCAGTACCTCCCAGTGTCCGAGACGACACAGAATATCATTCGTACTGCTACTGAATCAGACCCAGTCATGAAAGAACTCAAGACTACCATAAGAGAAGGTTGGCCAGAGAACAAAGACCTCCTTCCAGCAAGAATTAAAGATTACTTTCCTTTTCGTGAAGAATTGACACTCCAAAATGGACTGGTCTTCAAAGGTGAACGGTTGGTTGTACCTAAAAGTGCGAGTTGACCCTTAAGCAGGCAAACCAGGCCATGTGTTACGACAGAGGTGCTAAAGAACTAGAAGAGTTACTACCTGGGGACCTAGTTCGAATACAGCTGCAACCGTCCAAACTACGAAAGAGAAAGGAATGGACTCTTGCAAGAGTAGAAGGAAAGGTCGACATCAGATCTTACCAAGTCTGAACCGAAGATGGATGGGTATACAGAAGAAACAGACGTCACCTAAGGCGCACACGCGAAAAAACACGTGACAGCAGGTTTGAGATGGTGCTGCCTCCGAGACCCAAACCAAGCTCTCGAGATCCACCTGATAAAGTACCGGTGCCACCTGCCACCCTCGGTACTAGTGAGAGTCAAGACCTACCACATGCAGCACCAGTGCAGAAGCCCCCAGCCAAACCATCTGTGCCTTCTGCACAAAACAAGCTGGAGACTTCTCCACCAGTTACTACAACATGAAGTGGACAAGTCATTAGACCCCCTGCACGCTTTGCGGACCACTAGTTGTATGAGACATTGTCAAGAGAAAACGGACATGACAAAGCATTTCTTTTATTTCTTTTAGATATTTGTTTGCACTTTATTTTTCATTGTTCATTTCTTTCTCTGTAAGAAAGGAAGATGTAACGATATCCATATTGATTGATTCGCTTCCGGTCTAAGTTTCATGACTGACATTGCCATGGTAACGATACAGACCATGCTTTCCGCTTTTGACTTTGTAGCCTCAGTCGAGAATGTAGAATAAACACAGCAGTTTGTATCTCCAGTTCTGGTTGATTCTTCTCTGTTCTACATACGAACAACGTTACACATAGTCACAACTTACTCATAACATGTTATCTTACCAATACCAACTGTTCTTCTCTACGTAAAACAGATATACTAGGTAACTGTAAAATTACCTTGACAAAAGCATGTAAAACGATCGTTTTAATTGAAGAATTCTCTTGAAAAGTCACAGTGTTGCTGATAAACGTTACTTCAACGTGAACGCGATCATGAACAAAGGAAATGCACAAACAAAATTAAGGGGAAATGATCAAAATAGAAAGAATGACAAATGTTGAGTTCTCTAAAGTCGTTACACTTCATACCAGCCATCAGTTAAGAGCCCATTACTTGAAGGTGCAAGAGTAGCAAGAAAGCCCGTAAACGTATTTGGCAATACTTGTACTTCTCATACTTCTTCATTCTTGTTGCTGAGCTTAGCAAAACACGACTTCTATGAGTCAATGAGATCGCGCTTCACTTGCCAGTTGCCACATAGGGAAGTTAAAAAGGACGGACTGATTGTTCGTAAACAATGCTTATAATTAATGTCAATTGTGAAGGTAAGCTTAAAATTTAGCCGGTTGTTTAGATGGCGCAGACATTTCATCGAAGGATCGTCGTCTCGATAAGTAAATGTAACCACTCCTGGCACGCGTTGCTGTCTTCTCGAAGACTGGTAACGAGTAATGGCAGCTACTTCTACGCAACGACGATGTTTATCTCGTTTCCGCCCCAATATCGCTACCAAAGTGCCTTTGGGAGAAGGAATACCTGTTTTACATTTAACAAAAGTGTTTATTTAGCAGTTAAACTAATTTAAGTCCACAATAAAGATCTACAAATTCGGTAAGTAACAATTTTCGAACTATATCTGAAGCTTAGATCGGAATGAATCAAAGTTGACCCTCTGGAAAATAATTTATCCGTTCAGCCCCCCCCCCCCCCCTCCTCTGGATTTTTCTGGGCTTTTGATCCCCCCACCCCTCCGGAATTTCCAATTCCCTCCGTGGTGGGGGTATGGATATTTTCTGGAACCACACAATAGCTACCATAACGTTCAAATTATGTGACGCTAGTGTAGACATTACAAAGGTCAAACTCGTAGAGCTTGGGCTACCTGTGAAAAAAACTGCTCGCTGAAAACAGATTACTTAAAATTGTTGATCACTGTTTATCTCGCCTCAGTGAAATAAACAGATACTATGGACAACTTGGTGGCTAAGATTTGGTGACTGCAACAGAAGAAAAGTCCAAGATAGCTGGAGTTATTTTCAATAATTCTTGTTGACTGGGACTTCCATTCCTGTCCACAAAATGGGGTGTTCCTAAGAAGGCAAGAGTTGACTGTACAGTGTGGAACCTGGAACTTACCTCAAAGAGCTGGTTCCTCATCAGGTTCAAAGCTTCCTTGATCTTGCTAACAGCTGAATAAGGTTTGGCTGCTTTGGAGCGTGGGCGGACGTCACCATCAAGAAGGTCCTAGAAAAGTCATGGAACAAATTACAGTATATTAACACAAGGGATCCAAAAAAACACGAGGCCCCACCATAAAGAAGGTGCTATATTTTTCCAGAATCTATACAATCATAAAGCTTGGGCCTGTTAGAGCAAGTTGTGTGTTCTGTAAGCAAGCTTTTAGCCAAAAGGGTGTCCAGGGTGGTGCCCATGTTTTGAAGAAATTCATAGAAATTTCAACCAATTGTTTGAACTTTAAAGCAGAGACCTGTTTCCAGTGTGCCCACTTTTCAATTTCTGGCTAAACCTGTCCTATAAAGCTGCTTAAGTTTAAGCAAAATTTACATGAAGCTGTTTAATTTTCTGAAATTGATACCACAAGAAGTATTGCACTGTACAATATAAGCCTATCTTATGCAATAAATAAGACATTTGGCTATGTTTTTATCATGTCCCAAACCTGTTGTTGTGATATTGGTGCATCCAGGAATGCATGTCGATAAATCCACTCCGCCTCATCATCTAGCTCACCTTCTTCTGTCGATTTCACAGGAAAGTCTCGCACCTAGGACACAATTGTGTACATGTTAATTAAGTGACAAACAGAAACCACTAACACCTTTTCAAGTGAACTTGTTTTCATCCTTACCGGGTTACTTAACCACTACGAAAGGAGCAAGTGGAGATAAAGATTATGAGTGTATCAGTGAAAAGTAAAAAAAAAATGCTATTGCATCTGTAACACGTACATCTTTTGCCAGCGAGAGAAGTGTTTCATTATTAGGGAAGCTAGGAATTTTACTTATTTGTTTTTCATGGTTTTAGATCTTACCTGAAACCTTTCAGGCACATCTGCACCTCTGATTTCATTGTCTTTGCTGGTTAACATTCCTTTCTCAAGCTCACTTGGTTCAAACACCTATAACAATCACAATGATTGCAATCATCAGGGAGATTCATGTTTCACCAAACATAATGGACAAAGGCTACCTGTCAACAGTTGGGAATCATTAACAGAGGCCAGGAATCTGATTGATTGACAAATATGCTGTCAACCAGGGACAAGTTGCCTACTTCAGATGTGAAACATTGATTCTGACAAAACTGAAAGTTTTACTGTATGTTACCTATTACACTCAAAGTTAAGTTTTATGCAACTTGCCCCTATATTGAAAGGCCTCTTTAAACTTCATGCATTGGGTGGCTGAATGAAGACTGATAACAACAGTTTATTTGGTTCAATCACTTGTAAAGTTTGTATTGATTTTAATTCATTCAACTGAAATTGTCTGATGTTACCCAGTCTAGACAGTACAGCATTCCTCGCAAATTGAATCATTGTTTTATACAAGTTACAGCTGACTCTAATAAGATATGATTGGTTAGGACTGCTTGTTGAAACATGATGCATGTCATAGCATTCTGAAATCTGCTTAGCAGCCTTGCAACAAGTGTAGTCCAAAGCAATGTTAAATGATCAGTTTACGGGATGTGGTACATGTAATTATGATTTAGGCAATCACAGCAAGCTGTAAAGTTCCCTGTGATAGTTGCAACTGAAAGTTCCTAACCATCCACATCTGGCCTTTTTGCAACACCAAAAATTAACTTGTGCAATCTACAATCTACTACTGAGGCACCTACTTCATAAATTGTCTTCTTTGTAGATTTTTTCTTCTGTCTTCTCACTGCACCATCTTCTGTATCCTCTTCTTCATATTCATCTTCCTCCTCATCTGATGAGAAATCATCTCTTCCGTACTTCTCAAATTCATCAAAATCAAAATCAAGACCAAAAATATCTTGAGCTTCCATAAGGGCTCTGGTGGTAAACAAAGAAAGAAAATATTAATATATACAAATATATACAGTCCCTGCTAGAATATGTACCAGCAATATTTAACAATTATTCACCAAAGGCAAAGTAAATATTGGTGAATATTTACATGTACCGAGCCGAAAGTGAGGTAAATATTCGCTAATATTTACTGGGCCTGAGGAGAATAATTGTTTTAGTATAATTATGAGAGGTGGACGTCAAAAAGTCAAAAAAAGGGGGGGGGGGGGGGGCTAAGACTTTGACAAACAACACACAAAAAAAGTAACTTAGCTTAGCAGCCACGCGCCTTGAAATGTTATATTCACTGGGTAGTGTGGTAAATATACCATTAAAATTATACATTAAACATAAATAATAACTGAATAACTATTTGCGAGATATTGTATAGTTCCAAAAGTAACAAGGGTCATTATTTTAGGTTTCAGAAAGCTTTTCATGTTTTTACCTGTGGTGTATCAGTACAATAAGTTAAGGTAAAGGTCTAGTTACAATTCAGCTGAAAAAACCAACCAGTTATCTTATTGGGAGCAAGCTTAGCTCTCAGTTTATCTACAATGCAGCAATTACCTGCAGTGGGGGCATCACAAATCTCTCCCTGGAAATTGGATGCCAGTCCACTGTAAAGGTTGCCATTTAATCAACTGGGGGGGGGGGGAGGGGACATGATGAAGCAAAATTTACCCCCTTTACTCATAACAATAGGCTGAAACCATACTTGGGCTGGGTATACAATTTGTGAGATTTATTCTAAAAAAGAATTGTGCATAACTTAACAGTGCCTCCTTTTGTTGCTGTGCATAATTATGTTCTGCGCATCTTGGATCCTGTCTGAGATATTCGGGTCTCTTAAGGAATTTACCCACTAATACAACAGCATTTTTGCAAGGTTTATGTCTACGTGGAAAATGCAGATCTTAGCAAGCACTATCAAACTCCAAAAAGAAAATTGGGGGTAACCAACCATTTTTCACAGATAATTGAACTTAAACTTGGAAAGAATATGCCATACATTATTTGTATTTTAAAGTTTTTTTAGATTATGGTTGGTTAATTATCTCTGAAAAATGCGCGGTTACCCACAATTTTCTTTGTAGATTCCGACAGGTCCTGCTAAGATCTGCCTTTCCCCCATAGTCACAACCTTTGCAAAACTCAAGACATGACTGCTAATTTCAGACATTACAACAGTGGTTCTGACTAGAAGAAACAATGGGATCTTATTAGTAGTCAGGCCGAGCTTTAAAAGAAATTTGCCCGGGTCCACGGTAATTTTGCTCATACAGCTCCTGGAAAATGAAGTGATATTACTTACGAATCTTGAACTGTTCCTCCTGGAACACGTCTTTTTTTCTTGGCAAGCTTGATAGGATTTCCTTCATCATCGACAATAAAGTCATCCACGTCTAGAAAATTTAATAATGGCTATAAACAATGGAAGCCAAATAAAGGAATAAAGAAATTGTGGTGCTAAGAATCAAGCTGCCTTTGTCTGTCCATGTTTCATGTCCATACCCGTACTTCCACAGAAATTTAAAGGGACTATGTCAGCTGGGGCACATGTAGAGTCTGGTTTGTCACTTTCTGAGAGGAGTATTCCTGCATAGACTTGCTTGATTTCTACAACCAGAATCACTTTCCCTCAGAATATAGACATTTTTCAAAATCAGTCGATATACATTTACATCCAATGCGTAACAGCCTCCTGAACTCTCTGAACAGTATTTGACGGTAACTGAGAAAGTTGGGCCAACGATTTCAAAATTCTTCTCATCAACTTGCGAATGTACCTAAAATATCATCGAAGAAAACTAAATTTTTGCGTCCTTCAACAAAAAATACAGCTTAACTTGAGCTGAACAATTCAAAATAGGTTAGTACCTTCTTCTGATTCTTCAGAGTCATCAATATCTGCATATGTGTCGTCTACTTGAGGTTGGACTGGGGCTTCTGTGGGAACCTGTGAATATCACAGCACCATTTAGAGGTCACAGGTATATTACACCAATTTGAAAGAACTGGCTAGAAAGTTACCCAATAGGCATCACGTATCTTCTCTGGATGTTCTTAAGGGCTTGCTCAAATGAAATACTGGCAACAACATTGGATCCCACATAAAATTCTATCCACTTCATAAAGTGACAATGCTGCCAGCACAGTGATCAATAGCAATCAGCAATCTATGCTGATTAATGTTGGTTTCCAACATTGTTTTCTACTGAATAATCACGTCTGGTACCCTGAACTTTAACGCCTACCACCACAAAATTTCCATCTAATCCCTGTTCCAGTCATTACCTCTCCAGTGTCTTCATCACCCTCAAACAGTTCTTTCTCGATTGCTTCTCTCTCTTTCACAGCAGAATTTCCAGCAGATTGGTCCTCCTCATCCTCATCTGAATCCAGCAGCTTCACTTTCTTTAAACGAGGCTTTTTCTAAAATCAAGACACAAAGTTTTGATGTAATTAATATTAAATCTATCAGTGACAAATAGAATACCAGTCGGATGGTAAGGTCATACAAATAAGTTATTGTTTAGAATAAACTGTAGTACATTACAGCATGATTTTTTACTAAACGCAAATGAAAATATGTTTCGAATTAATAATCGGCGAACAAATTCAAGCAGTTTGTCTCGTTCAAAAGGTCGTGATGGAGTTCATAACAGTAACAGTAAAATAGAGGTAGCCAGCTATTAATTTTATTTTCTTGACTATTGCAGACGTCATATAAAACTTAGAGGTTCTCACCCGCTGCAAACGGATGCCTAAGTTCTCCT
The DNA here is from genome assembly GCA_964030785.1 of Siderastrea siderea. NCBI lineage: Eukaryota > Metazoa > Cnidaria > Anthozoa > Scleractinia > Rhizangiidae > Siderastrea > Siderastrea siderea. Next base: position 2,461,439 of record OZ034978.1, on the reverse strand, counting down.
CGATCAAAGACAAATCTTCTTCATCAAGTTCAGCTTCCTCTGCAACAATGTGAAAGCTTCAAATCAGCTGAAAACAAACTCCTACGAGCAACAGGTTCAAAAACCTTTTTTTAGTGAAAACCTAGTGTATTTCCTGTACCCTTTCTTCGTTTTCTATGATGGTGTTCGTGGTGGTCGTCCTCTTCGTCGCCTCCGCTTTCTTCTTCTTCGTCATTTATAATGTCGTTCACGTTCGCCTCGTCGTTCCCCTCATCGTCTTCGTCTTCATCGACTTCTTCGTCACCTTCTTCTTCATCGTCACTTTTACTCGACAGACTTTCGTCCAATGAGTCTTCCTCTGCTTCACTGTCGCCAAAATTTGACATGACGGACGACGATATAACGCAGAAGAAGACAAGAAGTGAACACGAGGGAAAGAAGCGTCAAGGAGAAGATATCAAAATGGCCGACTTATGAGGGAGAGCTGGGTTTGAGTATAGTTACCAGTCTACTTTGAGGAAAAGACAACATAGGCACGCAATGAGTGCACAACCGATGACATTTCAACTCGTGGCCCATGGTCATCTACTATTGCGATACCCTGCCTTTCACACCTGTTGAGACATTGTAACCTAGAAGTTTGGAAGCTGACCGATAGTAGAGACGTTGAAACCTAGAAGTTTGGAAACTGTCCTTTTATTTATTTATTCCTCCCTTTATTTCTCGAGGATTCCATTTCTTTTGTGTATCATAACTTGTCTACAAACTTTTTAAAGCCGACAAAAAATTCAGGCTTGAACGTTCAAGACTGAATTTTTTGTCAATGAAATGTCGTCAATTGCGATGATCGTCATCATTTCATATGCCAGTCCGCAGTTCACATATATGAGCATTTCATATATTCACTATCAACACATTGTTTTATTATTTTTTTTCCTGCAGTGTTAACCACAGCCGCAATTTTTTAAACGAAACGAAACTCACTACAGGCTGTAGCGCACACTTGCGCCTTATAGCACAGGACACCCAAGCATAATATTTGAATATTATTAAAAATGGCGTTTCAAAATATAAGACTTTGTATGGGATTTCGAAGCGAACATTTTGAGCAATACAAAACAGCAAACTAACTGAATAAAGTTCATGAAACATTACATGGTGTTGTTTGCTATCCTTACAACGCATTTTGAGCAATTTTAGGTCCATTTACTTTACTGTGTTAGTACGTGTATAATACATTGACAAGGAAGGAGTCATTTGGCCCGATTTAGCCACTATTACCGCTCGACACGTTTCGGAATTCGCTCAAATTTACCCACAAATATAGTTCAGGCTCCCATTCTGACTTAGCGACTTGACAAAAGGAAGACATACAAGTGATTTTCTCAAAACCAATTGCACATACCTCGTGTCCCAAAAGAATTATCCACTGCACAAAATCATAATAGCATCTCAAAATAGGCCGCCATGGATGCGTGAGGATCCCGATGGTCCCATTTGACAGCGGTCGGCACTGGACACCAGTCAACTTATGCCCTTATGGGGAGGGCCACGCTCGTTTTGGTCGTGTTACAATTCTGTAGTAACTATGGCCCGGTGCGGACACAAATTGTCGCTCCAACGTAGTCTGGAATCGCTGCGCGGGACTCCGTGACCTTGTGGAGAGAATTAAGTTATCGAAAGAAATTAAAACGGTCTTGGCCGTTAGAAAATGAAAATGAGTCAAGCAAAAAAGAAAGTGAACCGTGTTTCTCCTTCCTCCAATGTTTCTATTCATGCGTGGTAAATTGAACATATTTGCGTTCATGTACAAAACGTTTGTAATACAGGTCGGTCTACTGCGTAAATTTTAAATACATACTCTGTGTGAATTAAATGTGTTCAATTTCAATCATCGATAGGTTTTATATATCAGATATTTTTTTTTTGAACCTAAGTCGGCAAATTCATTTAAATTCATATCCTCACGCGCGTGAAAATGTTTTATTTTAAAATTGTTATTGTATATACTATATCTATTTCTATATTTGCATGAAGCCGGTCAGGTAACCTACTTATTAAAAAAACAAGAAAATATACACCCTAAAAAGGGATATAAATTCAGAAATGGGAATGATTTATTTTTGCTATCCGCTTGTAACACGCAGCGATTTTCTCACGCGAACCAGACTGCGTCGGAGCGACAATCTTATGTCCGCACCGGGTCATAGTTACTACAGAATTGTAACACGACCAAAACGAGCGTGGCCCTCCCCATAAGGGCATAAGTTGACTGGTGTCCAGTGCCGACCGCTGTCAAATGGGACCATCGGGATCCTCACGCATCCATGGCGGCCTATTTTGAGATGCTATTATGATTTTGTGCAGTGGATAATTCTTTTGGGACACGAGGTATGTGCAATTGGTTTTGAGAAAATCACTTGTATGTCTTCCTTTTGTCAAGTCGCTAAGTCAGAATGGGAGCCTGAACTATATTTGTGGGTAAATTCGAGCGAATTCCGAAACGTGTCGAGCGGTGATAGTGGCTAAATCGGGCCAAATGACTCCTTCCTTGTCAATGTATTATACACGCACTAACACAGTTAAGTAAATGGACCTAAAATTGCTCAAAATGCTTTGTAAGGATAACAAACAACACCATGTAATGTTTCATAAACTTGATTCAGATAGTTCGTTGTTATGTATTGCTCAAAATGTTCGCTTCGAAATCCCATACAAAGTCTTGTATTTTGAAACGCCATTTTTAATGATATTCAAATATTATGCTTGGGTTTCCTATGCTTATAGCGTATCAAAAGACAAGAATGGAGCTTAATTGGTTCAACAGGACTTCGTCATGACTCCAGTGGTTGACGTGGTTGTTATCTGCCGATTTTTCTGCGGGTCGCCGAGGTAGCTTATCAGTTTGCTACGACACAAAGGCAGTCGGTTATCACGCGTTGTCACGATATTGCAACAAATTGTTTAACGTCAAGAGTTGAAGTAGTTGTAGCGACAAAGAGGGTTCAAATGAAGTGTCTGGAAATTACAGGTGTTTAAATTATATTTGTAATATACGTGTAAATTAACGCAACTTATGCAATTGCGAAAAGAAAGCGTTAAAGCGTTAATAACTGCGAGGATCTTCTTTAGATTTATTTCTTCATTCCGCAGTTCAAATATATGAATCTCATATATTCATAATTTCAATTTTAATAAAGGTATGAATTAAATTTATCCTTTTATTCAAATTATTCCGCAAGGTGGACTCCCAAGGGGAAGATGTGACAAATCGTCCCGTGCAGAATTCCAAAACAGCATGTGTGATATTGATTTGTTTTTTCAACAAAATGGTTTTCAGAGCATTTTGGTCGAGCAGCTCGCGAGTGACCCGAATTTGCTTACTTATTTCTAAAAAGCATCTTATCAGAATACGGCAAAATCTAGCCAGGAGCTTTGTTATCGACTGTTTTATGGGTGTTCACGACGGTTTTATGAAATAAGACAAAAAGAGCGGAAAATTTGGCGAAACGTGGAAAACAACGTGGTTGCCATAATTTTTACCGGCAAGGCGTGCTCTCGCTTTACCGTATAATGTCGACAAAACCGTTCCTTATCGCTTTAACTCTTATACATAAGTTACAAGACATATTTACCTTTGTTCCAGTAAGTGCGACTCTTTGTTGCTTTAATCCTTTTCGCAGTAATTTTAGCTTAATGCGTGTACATAATATTCTAATAACTATTTTAATCACCGTTTGTTATAAAGGTTGGTGGAGCCGATTTATCTAAAACTTGGTCCGTGAAATCTTCGAGGTTCCAGCACCTGTTCAGAGTAATATGAAGGAAAAACGTCTTTTCATTTTCTCGATAATACGCATTTTCTTTGAAAACCACGTTCAAGAAAATTGCTGAAAATTTTCATATATTGAAATCGATCTCAATTAAAGTACGCTTTTGATAACCTTCAAGCATTCCTTTTTCAGCGTCTAAAATATCTCAGCAATCGAATGCTGTTGAGCAGCTAAAAATATGATTTCAAAACAGTTGCCCCTCACGCAAATAAATAGTATCGGGCCACCTTAATTAAAGTCGGCTGTTTTTCTCGGGGAAGCTTGTCTGTGCACACGCGTTGCGGGCCTATATCCACTTGCCAAGATATATAAAAGACTGGTACAGAGGGCGCGGAGATTCACTGTGTTTTCTGGTTGTTCTCTGTAAACATGTGTTTTTCCGGGGTTTTCGTGTGTTTGCTGCCTTTATACTTCAAGTACCGCAAAAGTTCCTTTGTGAGGACTTAGGTAAGACGTTTTTGGTCCCGCTCGAAAAATTTTAGATCGTTACATTTTTTTTTTCATAACTCTACGTTTAAAAACAGTAACGTTATGGGCCACATTTCTTACTACGTCATCAGATTCGTCTTTGGTTTTCTTTGCATTTCTGTGGTAAATGTTACATTTTCCTCCATTACCGTGTTCTCCACAGGTCGTTGCCATCCTCATGCTCATGGAGGGCGTTTGAGGCTGCTGTCATTCCTTTTTTCAAGTGAATAACGTTAAATTTTTGTCAGGCAAAGTTAGCAATATATGCAAATTTGGTCAGACGAATGTCAGTTTACTGGTAATGTTAAGCTTATGTGCTGTAAGTTTGCAAGCCAGTGCTAATGCGGCTGCTTGTATGTTATTTGCTCAGGGGCGGATTCAGGGGGAGGGCCGAGGGGGCTGCCCTCCCGCCTTTATTGTATTTTAATAAAGGTTTTGTATTAACCAACCATCTTTTGAGTGGTATTGTGCAATCAGTTCAAATGCACTGTTGCTGCTCTTTATTCGCAAGGACATATCTTTGGATTATATTGCAATTCTTGATGACTACGCCAAATGTAACCAGAGAGGGATGACCTTCATCAATGCCCAGCAATGGTTTATTTCCAGATATCCTTGTAGGATGTATGAATGCATGATGACTCTGTAAATAGTTAGCCTACCACTACCATTAAGATTTCGTTTTGCAGATCATTTTAAAAAATACTCGAAAAGTCCTTCTTCTTAACTTTTGGTCAGAAATTTTCTCAGAATGCTGCATGCAGCATCTCCACAAACGTGAATTTAACATTGGGGGGGTGCTGTCACTACAATTTCGTTGGCTCGCCCCTTCTTTCTGAATTTTCTGGATCTGCCCCTGCTGCTTATTGTTGAATCACCACTGTTTTTACTGTAAATGGTATTCTGGTTAGTCAAATACAGTAAAATTCCGATGATAAGCCCCCCCCCCCCAAAAAAAAATCCCTCCCGAATGTAAGCCCCAAAAATCTCATTCGCTAAAAGTCCTCCGATAAAAAGGTAAAGGCAAGAAGGTTAAGTTGTACCTGACCCAAGGAGGCCCACACAGCCGGACCTTAACATGGTTTCTGTAGCATGAAGCAACTGAGAGTATTGCTACTCACCACGGGATGGGAGGCTAGTCCATCGCAGGGTTACCCCCAGCAGTATGTCACTAGTACCCATTTTATATACCTGGGTGGAGAGAGAGAATGTGGGGTAAAGTTTCTTGTCTGAGGAGACCAACATGATGGCAGGGACTGGACCTTGAACCACCAACCCTTCAAATCTGAGGTCCAAACTGCTAACCATAAACCACATGCCCCCCTCTGATAATAACCCCCCCCCCCCCGCCCCTGCCAATATAAACCCATAGGCTTGTGTTAAGTTCAGATCCCAGGAACAAATAAAGTTTATAACTTTTGTTTCTTTTCTCTTTCATGTTGTGTTCCTGTAAAACTTTACTGGCATACAAGCTGGTTGGCTGGTTAAGCCGAGAAAAAGACCACAACACACCAACACATGAAGAGAGGGATACCAAGTCGGCTTACACCGAAAAGAAGAAGAAAGGTATAATCTTTGCTTTCTTATAAAATACTGAATGGACAACTAAGACTTACTATTTCTTTTCAGACAGGTGTTACAACTGTGGTCACCATGGCCATTACAAAAGAGAGTGTTGCACCCAAGGACCAGGCATCCATGGAAACAGAAGTAATTTGAAATTTAATTAAAGTGTGTCATGTTTCTGAATGAGTTGTTTATTGTGTGTATCACAGGAAAGCATAATCGCAATGATTTATTGTTCTATCTCATTGAGGTCTGGGTTCAAGGCTTGGGTTCTGAGGTTCTGAGGCTTGGGTTTCATTTGATGGTTGAGCATGGTATACCCATTTGAGCCACGACATTTGTAGATGAAAAATCCACATTTCCACGTAAAAGGCAAACCATTTTAGAAGCACAAAACTCAAGCACAAAATTCCCTACGATAATGCCTCTCCCCGCAACCCCCCCCCCCCCCCCAAGAGCAACTAAGCCTACCAAGAAAGCCCTTTGGACAGATCTCTTATCACCTTATTTTTGGAAACCAGAAGTATTTATGCTTAGTTGCAGAATAGCTGTCTGTGTGTATGTTATGTTGTTGGGTGATGGTGATTTTCTTCATATTTATGGTAAGTATAATGTTTGCCCGTGGGTGGCACTCCCATAAATTAGCTATTTGGGTGAGTGCCACTATGAAGCCTTAATTTAACAGTAAGTTCTTTATTTTCCAGGCAAGCTCCAGTAAATATGCTAGTGAGGTTTTCATCTTCGAAATTGTTTGCTGCTTGATTTCTGGTTCATTTGCAGACCAATGACTGATATTCCCCACCATTATGTTCACACAGGTCCTTGCCAAGGTAGGACACCATTTGTTTTCTGGCGAAATCATTTTCCCCTTTGTTAATGGTAAGTTTAATGAAAATTTAGCGGCTGATGAGGCTCGACGAGCGAAATATATTCCTCAATTTTTACAGTGTTTATACTGTTTTAAAGTTTTTTGTAAGTGCGTTGAATCTGGATCAAAGGCGTGATGTCTTGTCATTCTTCTCGTTGTTTGAACACATTCTTGGCCTCGGTGGTCAAAATTTCTCAGAAATGGTAAGTTTGTTTTTTTTTTTATTTCAGTGATGCTCTGTAAATATGCAAATGAGGTCGCCATCGTGGATGTTCTCTTCTGATGCCCATCTCGCTGATGCCCTCCAACATAACTCCACGCAGACTAAAGCAGTCCTACTGTAAATGAAATCTGCAAAGCTCTCAAACGCTAGACATGTGAGTGGATGACTGGTCCGTACTATGCAATGTCAGGATTTGCTGGCACTGAATATAGCAACCTCTTAATGAGACATTGATTTGTCGTTCTTTAAAGTGCCTATGAATTAAAAAATTTTTCTCCTAAATATGATAGTTTATGACTCCCTCAGTCTAAATATGTAAGTTTTGCTGAGCAGAACCCTTTGCATGGGATATTTTTCCAGCCGCAAAGTTCAAATTTGGCACCCGAATGTGTCTCCATTTTGCGCGCGGCCAAAACGATCGCATTACAAGGCCGTGACGTCACAAATCGCGCAGAAGACAAGAGTGTTATGGCTGACAGGAGGGTTTCCAGAAGAGAAATTACTTTGGAGTGACTCGTGGGCCCAGGATTGTAAGCTACAAGGGCAGGATTCGCACAATGAGAGCATGTGTGTGTCATTACTCAAAAGGAAACGAATTAGGGAGAGAGGCGGACTCATTTGAACCGTGTTCGACTCGGTAAGAATTCGATTCGACCCGCATTACAGAGCTGCTTCTCGGAAAAGCTGCAGCATTTGAATGTCGCGTTAATATATGTAACTTCTGCCACTGTTGGATTAGTTCTACTAGTAGCAATTATCGCAATTCAAGATAAAAGATTGGGATAAAGAAGGTTTTCAATATTTGGCCACAAAACTATTGCTATATATCTGTCCACTATTACCTAAAAGCATCCAAGATCTACAACGCATAACTGAGCTACAAAGTTTTGTTTACATGTCCGTTTTGTTTTTTTGGAAACCACATGCAATACTTTTCTCAAACTGGATGTTCACCATAGAGTGTGAAGGGATAACAATGAACGGAACTGTCTTGACCGACGACGAGACAAGACGTTTTATTTAATCACAGATAGCTATAGGAATATTTATAAATCCCTCGTGATGTTTCGTCAAATAAAAGGAAGCAGTTCAGCTCAGCATTGATAATTTTTATTGCAAGTCACTCTGCTTCCACTGGACTTGATTTATGTGGTCCTCTTTAAACACCACACATTTCAAACAGATTTGTGCCTCTCTTCTTGTTGACCCTCCTCCTGTTATCTCAAGAGGGCCATATAATATGAAATTTCATATATCACACTTAACACCGTCTAATTGACCCTTCTGCAGTACAGTCTTGGTGATGAAGGTTTAATTTGAATTTATGGCATAAGTTATTTAATCATAAGTTATTTAATTTGAAGGGCAATGAAAATGTGACCTTCATTTCCCATTATTTAATTTTGTGGCAGGCTTTGTATTGGAAATTCCTCACACACTGAATTGTCTCAGTCTCTTCTTGACCCATTCCCTGTACCCAAGAAAGCTACCACACAAGCCACCTAATTAGCCAACAGAAAATCAATAATGAGGTTTTAAAATGGGCCTTTTCGATCTCGTTCTCCACCTTTAATTTGTAATAATAATAATAATAATAATAATAATAATTTTTCCGAAAATTAGCTGCATAGGCTACGTTCCCGCCCTATGCATGCTATTTAGGGAGTTAGCATATAAACTTCTTGTACTGCTTTAATAATAATAATGATGTATACACAGGATAGCCCCATCAGTGTAAAAACACTGGTAACAAAGGGGGGTTCTGTTACTAAATAAGTGCCCAAGATAGTAAAATACATATCTTCAAACAATATTGGCATGCATGGTTATGTAGAGGAAGCCTGATGCAAACACAAGAGTGTTGGGAGAATTCAAAGGAATATGCGAGCTTGATCGAACACAGACTCTTAGACATTTGTAACTGAAGAGCATATCTGTTAACAACAAAAAAGGCTAATACACGCATAATGTGTACAGTGTACTGGGAGGGAACTGTAATTTAAAGGGTTTATGGATCCGAGGGAGCTGTCTTAACCTCTCCCCATCCCCCCCCCCTCCTTAAACAAAAATAACACAAAAAATATGAAACTACACACACAAAGAGGGCAATTTCTACTTGGCACTGATTTCTGCCATACTTCATGGAATTGGAATGGGTGTATGTTTCAAAGAAAATGGCACTTCAAAATGTACTTCTGGAGCAAATTACATATTCATCTTAGTGTTGAGATTGACCCAAGGGAGATATTGTCATATGAGACCAGTATACAAAGGGAGTTCAGACCAGGCCCCAGTTGCTCAAAAGGTGGATAAGTGTTAGGGAAACCAATTGCGTTATTCACTGGATAGAGATTTATCTGGTCGATAGCGCTATCCAACTTTTGAACAACTGGGGCCAGTATAACTGGACAGGTATGGTTAAGTTTATTTACATGAGACCAGCATCATGAAAGTATAAGTGATCACATAAAGCCTGTAAGAACCCAGCATACTAGCTCTCACCTGCCATAGCATGTTTCCATAAAATTGGTATGAACCAAAATCCTCAAGCAAATTGCTGAACAGAAGGACAAAAATCTCAGCTGGTCTAATATTGTGTAGGCAATTACTTAAACCAGTTCATGTAGTCAGAAGCGATGGATTATTACAAGGACAAAGCTGAAGTCACACTAGTCTGAGTTTGCACGCGTATCATACAATGTCCATCTTTATTTATCACAGTCATCATCCTCATAGCACCTCCAGGTGGAGTAAAAGACCACAAATGAGCACCATACTCAAAAATTCTTATTTATTTGCTTTGAGATGCTCCCTCATAAATGGCTTGAAATTTACAATAAAAGCACTGCACTTCCATTTGAAAATCATTTGCAGCTCCTGATTATAATAAATAAAACACGCTCTTTAGAAATTACTACTGATGTCTCAGCCATTAGGCATGTAATATTTCAAGCAAATTTTGGGTATGCTTATCTTCAATGTATAAAATACTTCCTGCTAACTAATAAGTTTATATCAGTGTTCTCTCTGCAAAAGTCCTCATTCGAAAGAGCCGAACAACTGAGTCTATCTTTCTCTTGGCGCGAAAACCTATGAAAAGATGAACAAATTAAGTTACAAACAAGTACACCGTAAACTTGAGCTTGTCTGGTATCCGTTAGAGTAAAATAATTGAAGTACATACAACGACGCTCTTAACAAAAGAAGTAAAGTCAAGGCTGCGTCAATCTCTCGTTATTAACACATAAAAGTACTGACCATTCAATTCTAGAAGCTTCTCCTTCAAGGCCAGTCACGCCAGTAGAGCTGAAAGTTTAATAGTCAATCCCAACAAGTCAATTCGCCATCTTGCTTCACACAAGATTGTTGTTGTCGTTGTTTAGGCTTTATCCACGGACGACAAACCCAAAAACTGCACATCTTCGAAATCGCTTCGAGCTGAATCTTAGCGTCTTCCTCAGTCGTCGGTAGCTTTCATTGTATATCAATATTAGCAAGGAAAATGTAAGTTTCCTAGCTCAAACACTTGACAAAAACCAAAGAGACAAACATTCTGCGCGATTTGTGACGTCATACGGCCCGCTTCCTCGGCCAACTCGTTCCCAGTCTTGGGTACTTTCAGCGGCAAAAAAACGGATTTTTGTTTCTTGCCATCCAATTTCTCTTGCCATTTCGGAATTAACACATAATGAACTACCAAAATGTGCAAAAAAAATTTTTAGTTCATAGGCACTTTAAGGTAGGTGTCTTTCTTTTTCCCAGTCAATCGCTGAAAATATGCAAATGAGGTTACCATATTGGATATCTTCTTTACTATTTTTTTTTGTTTCCATAAGCAGGGTTTTCAATAAGGGCCGGCAGCCGGCGAAACTCGCTGGCTATTCCACATGAACTCACTGCCTGTTTGATTGAGAAATTACCTCATATTTTACGACTAACATGAGAAACATTTGCCACAAAACACAAGCCTTGGATCGGCCAAGATTTACTCAGGAAAAACAAAAGAATCTTGCCTATATTCTGAGTAATTTCAGTGGCAATTTGTGTTTCCTTTTCCGTTCAAATACCCTAATTCTTGCTCCAGAATGCAGGAAATGCATTCTAAGAGTCCCAAATTTTCAAAATTTTCCAGGGGAGCCTACCCCCGCCCCCCCCCTAGAATTTTGCACCTTTGGTGCCAATAGTTTGTTCTCCAGCTACTCCTACAATTTTGCCATCTTCTCAGATTCCTATTTAAAACCCTGATAAGAAGCAATCATTTAACTTTCTGTGTGCTTGTATTGACGTAGGTGGTTTGCACTCATTGTCTGTAAATACGGAAATGAAGTCACCTTCCTGAATATTGTTTGCTGATTTATTCCTCCGTAATCTATAGGGAAATCGTTGATGTTTCTGTATGCTTATATCCGTAGAGGTGCTTGCTAACTCACAGCAGTCTCATCCCTGAGACATTGTTTTGCCGTTTTTGGTTTCTTTCTTTTTCCCAGTCAGTCCCTGTAAATATGTAAATGAGTTGGCTATGTTTGATAGTATTTTGTGCTCCCATACTGAGCAATCATTCATCTTTCTGTGTGGTTGTATTGACAATTGTGGTTGCTAGCTGACAGGCGGGTTGGCTTGCCGGCAAACAATTCTGCCTTTCTTCACAGTGAGTTTCCTTCTTTGCCAGTCGTTGTAAATATGGAAAACAAGTCGCCATCTTGAATACTGTCTGCCGACTTATCTGTGTGTCATCTATAGGATAATCATTGATGTTTGTGTGTGCTTGTATCCACCGAGGTGCTTCCTGAGTCACAGTACTGTTCCTTTCCTGAGAGATTGTTTTGACTTTCTTAACAGTTAGTGTGTTTGTGACAGTTGATGTTTTCAAATGAGACTGTAGTCACCTAAACGAATACAGGATTGGTAACGTTGGTAACGTCTTGTCACCAGGACAAGTCTGTCACACGTAACACACGCGTCCTCTTAGGTACCGTTTGTGTCCCTGGAATTCCAGGAGTTGAGGGTTCGCCCCATGTAAGGGAATCCGGAATCCAACATTTTTTTGCCTTTGGAATCCGGAATCCGAAGCTTTGGAATCCGGAATCCAGTCTCTGGAATCCGGAATCCAACCCGTGGAATCCGGAATCCAACCTCATCCATAACTATGGAATCTCGGTCTGGAATGTACTACACTGTTAGTAGTAATTACGTAACAAATCACCTCCTACCCCTCCCCTCGGCGTCCCCTACCACCACCATCACCAAAAAGTGTTTGGTCACCTAACACCTACATCAAGTTTGTCATTACTGCGGCCGGGATGGTTTTTGATTCGTTACTGGGCACATGCTTTATATGTTTTTTTAAGATCATTTTTCTATCATGTCGTCTTCTTGAACTTTTCCGACCTTGACCCGCCCTGTCTCCTAAGCGGGCAACACCGTTCACGGTTGTCTTCTTTCGTGCGGGGTTTCACATCGAACTACAAGTAGTGTTATCCAACTTTGACCGTTTTATTCTGCTGTTTTGAAAATCTGTTAATCAAAGTGGGAAACACCGAAAGAAGCACAAAGCTGAGCGGAACAGGTAATTGATAAATACATAACTATTTGGTAGTCGTACATATCCTCGCAGGGTTTTATAGCGACATTTTTCATGTGTCAGATCTGGACATCATGAAATCAAAAATTTTCGAGCAGCACTACTCAGTATTTGGAATTATTTTGCTTCGAATTGATACTTGAAACTGCAATTTTTACGAAGTACGGTCTGTCACCGCTGGTGGGGGCATGACTGTGGCCTTTGGCTCATAGAGAGCTCATCCGCCCTCTAACTAGCCTCCGATCCTACGCATACGTTCTTTTGGCTCGTCACACAACGATCCTCCCCAACAAACAATCAGATGAGAGGTGTGTGGACACTAAGCGAGAATTAAACCAAGACCCGTTGAGGACAGACCATTAGGAAAAGTATGGAGAGGGGGGGGGGAAATTAAGGCGAAGTACAAAAAAAAAACATGAAAGGGAAAATGATGCGAAAAAAACTTCGTTCACAGCGAGAAGCCTAAGAAAGATTCTTGCATCGGCCCTCCGAAAGATTTTACAGAAATCTTAGCAATGCGCGTAAGAGAGCAGACTGAAGTAATAAGCTTCTGTAATAAAAAAGTGCCTTCTTTCTTGGCCTCTGTACAGAGCGACATTTTAACCAGTAAATTATTTATTTATTTGTTTAATTCTTTCAACACAGTGAGGGGATAAAACAGGACTGCGTCCCAATTAGCATCAACCCCTGAATTACCCACCCAACCCATGAAAGGTTAACCACACCAGTGGGGTCTACGTCCCCTACTCTTTTCGAACAGCAGTGTAGTTTAAACGACTTACAGTCGCGGGCTGTTGTTGCTTCCTTCTTTCACCAACGCTCAATAAACTCTCAGAGCGGGGAGCCCTGGCGAAATCATTAACAGAACGCATTAATAGAAAGCATTACTTATTAGGCCTTATAGATGGCGGTAGACCTCTGGTAACCGGAAGACACCAGACACCACTATTAAAGAGGCAGCGTCCTCCAAAACTGCCGACTAAGTGGCTCAGTTGGTTGGGTACCAGACTTCGGGCAAGCGATCAGTCGTAGTTTTCACAGGAGAGTTTGCCCTTAGTTTCGAAGTGAAGATTTGGTCAAGAACTGACAAGCGGGACTGTTATGTAAGGGATTTGTTTCTTTCCTGATAGTTTCGTAGGCTAGTTTTTAGTTTCTGATCGTATTTTCTCGCTAAGTTTCTCGAACAAGAGTTTGTACCTACCATGAGTTTCTTCTTATTTTGTTTGGTTTCGTTAGTTTTTAAAGCTTTATGTGTTGTCTTTAGTGAGCCCTTAGCCTTTCATATTTGCTTTGATTACTTTTTGATTTTGTAAACTAGAATCACTTTACGGCTTGCTACTTTTCTATGGAATGATCGGAATGTTAGCTTTAATTTTTTAGGTTTTAGCTTAGTTTTTCCTTACATTGTTGTTTTCAGTTTACGATACGATCTTGGATTTTGATGATAATATACTTCGGACCAATTAAAGACTCTCGTCCGTAAACTACTTCCCCGCTTCGCGTATGCTTAGTGCGCCTTAACTGGAGTAAACTCCAGTAGCCGTCGTTTTCGTGTTCATTCGAGCGCTGGTCGCTACAGAACGGTAGGCCTGGGTTCGATTACCCGCCGGACCAACACTCTTAAATAACTGAGAAGAATGTGCTGCCTTTGTTTCGCATCTGCAAATAGTTAGTCATGCTAGACTTCTCGGATAAGGACGAAAAACCGTATGCTCCGTCTCACAGCACTTTCCTGTCTTCACTGATCTGACTCTCAGTGTGAGAAAAGAAACCCTATTCTTCACAGAAAATAGTCGCCACATCGCGAGGAAAATCGTCATGAACACAACTCTATTTGATGTCCAGAATGTTGGAAATTGCATTTCCGAGCATCTAGATTTCAAAATTTTCTGGGGGAGCATGCCCCCAGCCCTCCTAGATTAAAGGTACTCTTACGACGCTTTTTTTCTTACTACTTCCTCTGCCACATAGCAGGCCACCGCGGAAAATTACTGAAATCCCTGTGTTTGAACATTTGAAATCACAAGTATCTGTATGTAAAAGAAAAAATTCCAAAGTATGTAAACTGTGATTTTTAACAGTTTTAAACTTCTAATGAAGGGGCTTAAATTGAAAAATTCTTGGAGCTGTCCACTATCATGACCGGTATTGAACAAACAAAAAGTGGTCGTCAAAAAGTCGTATAATTAAATTAGTAAACTGATCATCGATTATAGAGATGCATCAGCATTAACACATACGTTCGGAAATTAAAATAAATTTTGATCTTTTGGAGAGCAAATGAACTTCCTGTTTAGATTGACGACTTCATACTCAAAGTGCAAAATATTGGCCTCTGAAGAAAACCAAAGTTAAGAACTTTGGAATCCGGAATCTTAAAAAGTTTGAAATCCGGATCCAAAGGCATGGAATCCGGAATACAACCTTCGGAATCCGGAATCCACGACTCGCTTGGATTCCTTTACATGGGGCGAGAGGGTGATCATTGAGAAATAAGTTGAACTGTGTTTTGATCGGTAAAAGAAATATCTTTCGATCGGTAAGTCTTTCACAGTTTCTGTCATCTGTTAAACCGTTGTTGAAAATCCGTACCAGGCAATTACATGGCAAAGACACATAGACAGCGCATATTGCTGGGATTCACTTCATTCTTGTATACTGTAGTGGGAGTTAACAGTGAGGGAAGTCGTCGAGTGTCTCTAGGTCGGCCACTAGGGCAAAGACTAGTAGGCCACGATATGTTTTAAGATGTCTGTATCGAATTCTTTGCTGGGAGCAATCCGTTCACGGGCTTTGGTCTTCATTCGTAGGTGCATTTTCTGGACCAGAAGATCACATGCCCTAATTGTGAGGGATACCCATGCGCAGAACGACTGGTCAGGATTGCAGAAAAACGTATGAAAACGATCTTCTTCTTTTCAGAGGAAGATCGTCTCTTCAGTGGCCGACTACGGTCTACCATGCGAGCTCCTGCTCTACCAGTACGACTGGTGGTTGTTCAGAATCTTGATTGGCGTCATAAATTCCGCACAAGCAAGTGGCTGCTCCTCAGCGACCAGCTTGGACGCAAAAACGTTCGGTTCAGGATACTGGAGAACCCAACAAGCACTTTTGATAGACGCTGTGAGACATTTCAGATATCCATCCTTCTTTGTCACCATTTCTCCATTTGAGCAGAACTTCCCGTATCCACTGTGGTTGGAAGACTTGAGAGACTCGACGGGTAGGGAGTAACTGAACTGGCGGTATTTGAGACGACCTCACGGCCCTCGTCCTAGAACATGTCGCTCGAGGGCATTTATGTGATACTAACACCAACCGGTGGCGAAACTAAGTCTTTGGAACCACCAGCCACCCGCGTGAAGGCAATATCGACGCCATGTTCTACCGGTTTGAATTTCAGCAGCGGGGAACGGTTCATTGACACGTGTTGGTCTAGTTGAAGGATCTCCGAGATGGACACGGATGTTATTGGAGTCATGATACCCCCGAAAAATGCCCAGGGCGCCTTCTTGGCGCCTTCTTCTTCGCGTTTCCTCCTGACTGCTGAAGGGAGCAGGCTTCAATTGCAATATACATCGGAAGGCCACTCGCGGAATATTCAAGGTTATACCGACCAGTCTGTGATACTTAAGTATATGTCCTTGTATGTCTCGAAGGTGCATGACGCAGCCACTGCAGAATGTATGTACTCAAGCAACATTACTGGGTTCCAGGCAGCGCAGTCTTTTCTTCATCATCAACAACAGCCTCTCAAAACTGCAAGAGGTCGGACCAGACAAGCTCAATCGATGTTGCAATAACAGCACTATCGGCAACTGAGTGATAAGTATCGCCTCACAAGACAGTTCTGCTGTGTCAACCCTACATACGAGCGCTTCCTCAACCATGTGCGGTACTGACTTCCTTTGCAAGCAATGGTCGATGAGATCCGCGCACTACGCCATACGAATTCACTGTGAAAGGAAACAAAGGGCATTATGTTGAAACATTCGTGGAATATGTTGAAAGCCGAGCAGATATTTTACAATTGTGGCAGAGAAATCTACTGATCCATCGTGCCTTAACCGAAGTTCAACGTGTAGCACTGACCGCCCCCCTGGCCATATTGTCCACAAGATTTCGAGAGCTCTTCCCACAGAACCTGACCGCTGACACCATACATGCGCTGTTCAGAACTCTCATATCGAACCACCAAGAATATTCCGTCAGCTATGAGCCCGTTCAATACGATCTCCTGGTCGTAGATGAGGCCTCCATGATAAACCCAGACACCTTTGCGCTGGTCAAGAAGACTTTAAACAAACTTCCACGGAGACCCGTGATAGTGTTCGCGGGCGATACACGACAGAAACAGCCGTTAGAGAACATCCTGATAACAGCCTTCAAAGCGTAAGCATCTGTTACGGCCTAAACCTAGAGATCAGATGTGGGGACACCCCGTATGCGGACATATTAGATAATGTCCGTTATTGGATGTCTAAATAGCATGTACTCGATTCTTTCCAAAGGAAGAAGATCCTGTACAGCGAAGACACTCCCAATGATTGGCAACTGTGGAGTGCAGTCGCTGGTGACACATCTCAAGCAGTACTCACTGCCTCGTGAAGCCGCTGGGCAGAACAGGGAGTTGGGGCTGAACGATGTGATCACCAATTTTAACAGGTTTGAATTTCAACAGCGTGGTACTTTCAGTCTTTATGTCCTAGTTTGGAGGATTCGTGAGGAGGCCCCTGAAGTTGTCTACCTTCAGGCCTCTGACCGCTCATCGTTGCCACTGTATCCATGGCTGTCCAGAGTTATCCCAACTGCCACTGGTCAGGTCCTCATTTTCCAACACTGGTGATGATACTAATCGCACACTGAGGGCGCACGTCACAAATCTTCTGAGTGTTCTCAGTTGTCGCTCTGACGTGCAAGTGAGCGATGGTTGTGGTATGTTGTCGCGGTACGTGTCCAACTGCGTCACTAAATGTCATGATGTACTTCGGACGCTATGTATAGCACGGAGTTAACAGGTTTCCAAGGTGCAGCGTCATTTCTGCGAACAATTCTTCCATTGGAACCTGAGATGATCGTTGCTCTTTCATACATAAAGAGCTCATGGTCATCTTCCAGAACTACCAGGGCCACTATCACAACTTATTCACGGCACAACAAGTACCTAAGAAGACCATGAGCTACGTTGAGTGGCAAACCGGGAATTGGCAAGTCATAGCTACTTGTCAGACGTTTTTGCCGCCTTCTTCAACACAATGAAGATGCCATTGTGCTGACTCCAATCGCTATATTGGCCAACCGTTATCAAAGCTTGTTTAGTGGTGCTATCACCTGTGACACCATCCACGCTGCTTTTCGAATTCCTGTTGCAGGAGGAGAGCAACACAGCATCAACTATGGGTTTGCCAAGTATCAGCTGGTGGTAATTGATGAGGCATCAGTGGTCAGTACAAACAGCTTTTCATATATCACAGGCACTCTGAACAAACTCATCTCGCGACCAGTAGTCCTTGCTGGCGATGAGCGTCAACAACAGCCTCTCAGGATTGCGGGAGGTCGGACCAGACAAGCTCAATCGATGTTGAAATACGAGCACTATCAACAACTAAATAATAAGTATCGCTCCACAAGCAGTTGTGATGTGTCGACCCTACATACGAGCGCTTCCTCAACCATGTGCGGTACTGGCTTCCCTTACAAGCAATGGTCGATGAGATCCGCGTACTACGCTATACCAATTCCTCAAGACTTTGTCAAACCATACGGGAAAGGGGAGAAACCGGTAGTAGCGGGTAAAATTCTTACCGACACGAAACCAATCAATTGTGAATGGTTCAGGAGACCATCCGTCGCCATAAGCGAAATAGCCGAATCGCGGAGCTCATTTGGATGTACATCTAAATCTAGGGACCCAGACTCGTATTATAAACATTTCCCCAAGATCTAATGGGATCTCCAACCGTACACGGTATTTGCACGACCACATGATTTGAATTGCGAGTGGCTTAACCACCCTAATGTCGCAATTTCTGAATACGCTTATACCACGCTGTCTAATTTGGGGATCTTCGAAAAGTACAGAGGCGGTGTGTTCACGAACAACTTTGTGGACATGGTTCAAGAAGCCTTCGACCGATTACAGACAGTCTCCGGCGTCTAAATCGTCAGGATAAGTCCACCAATGATGAGGATACCAAAAGGGACATGATTGACGTCCTTCCCTTAATCGGGGAAGAAAACAAAACACAAGCAGACGAAATTTTTTGAAAAAATGTGTGAGGCTGGCGGTGCAACCTGCCTCATGAACATTCATTCATTAGTGCCATCCATTCTTCTATGGCGAGACAAAGAGTCTCGCGACACTGTCATTTTCCGGAACCAGAAGGATCCCAGGTCAATGCGTAATTATCTTCTGGGCCAACTCATGCAATCTCCCACCAAAAAATATCGAGAGACAGTCAAAGATCGCGCGCCTTCTGGTACGACGACGATCTGGCAACCCAGCCTTATCGTCTGCCACGTCCAGCGACAATGCTGAATGTCGAACAAGACAGCTAGAGACCAAGCATCTCTGGAAGACGGTACGAAGAACCTCAGCGATACCGTTAACAAGATCACAATGAAGACATCGATGAGGGAGAGGACTATGAAATAGGGGACTATAGCGCAAAGTACCTTTCGACGAGGTGCGTGGCCTTCAAACTACAAAGAATATCAGGAGTACGAAGAATCTCCTCCTCTAAACAGAGGAAAGCAGCCAGCCAGCCGTCACCGCATTGCAAATGACGAAGCAACTACAATGCCAAGAACGTCAAAGCAGCCTTCCACAAAAGGAACAAAGCGTGGTGGTGCCACAACAAAATCCACCCCTGCGCCGAAGAAAAGTCGTGGAGCTTCTAGCCGTGGACATCTTCTGTGGTGATTAATAAGCACATCTGTGTACGAGTTGTCGATGCACTGCAGGCAATACATAAGACAGTGGCGAATCACAAGTAAGTATGTACAGGCAATCTCTACGCAATACTACAGGGACCGCGCGGTCTATTTTGAAGTGGGGGGGGCTAACTCCATCGCTCAAGGGTGAAGTAGGGGCGGAGGTCGGGGGTGGGTGGGGTGACAGCCTCACGCAAAAATTTTGCTTTCTCTGATGACTAATTAACAACGCATCTAGGGCGGCCAAGTGTGTTAAAAGTTGTCAGCTTATACCAGGAGGTGTCCCGGTTTATACTCATCAAAGCTATGCTAAGGGTATAAAACTCTTCGACTTACCACTGATTAATAATGACGTTACTTAGAACACGTTTTGCTGGGCTAATCCGGAATAGAAGACAATATACAGTTACTGTTTTCTTAGTTTGGAGATAATTCCTTTCGCTCAGTAATGTACCCACGATAACAAAATGTAGGGAATGCGGGGCGGAATGTTTCGGTTTACTCAGAATACGAAAAATTGCATTCTGTTTGGGAGCCAGGATGTTTCCAAAATAATGTGCCTGAGCCTCTTCTTTCATCTCTACACACATTTTAAACCGTATCCGGCACGGTGCAAACCTTGACGTATTGCCATTTTAGATCTCAAACTCAAAAACAGTTTTCTTAAAACTTGTGCAAGCAAACCTGTTATCATAATAGAATAAGGTCAACTAAGAAAACTGAGCTGAGTGTCATGAAATGTATAATTCTCCAAAGCCAGTCTGTCGAATGTCCTGACTTCTAAACTGAGTAACGCCGGGATCCAAGCTATGCTATAGGGGGAGCAGGGATGGCGCAGTGGTGAGAGCACTCGCCTTCCACCAATGTGGCCCGGGTTTGATTCCCGGTCCCGGTGTCATATGTGGGTTGAGTTTGTTGTTGGTTCTCGTTCTTGCTGCGAGGGTTTTTCCCCGGTTACTCCGGTTTTCCTCCCTTCATAAAAACCAAAATTTCCAAATTCCAATTCGACCTGGACGTCAAGTGTTTACACATGAGCCCCTGGCTTGGGAGATTAGGCGACTACTCCCTACGTTATGACGTTAAAATTTGATTCACCGATTCCTTTTTGTTATTTGCCTTATTTGCTTCTCGTTAGGAGCGATAGAGATATTTCGGCAGCTATCCTAGTTGCAAAGTTTACATGCCTAGAGGGGCTTGAAGAAGTCACGTTGATTTCCAGCAAATATCTAGGGAAGCTGTTGCCGATAATCCTACCTGGAGACAGACTACAGTTCTTAATGCACGGGCCAGACAAGAACGAGAGTCGACAATTAGTTTCGAACTCTTTGGGAGCAGAAAGACGGTCAATGGGAGTTCACTAGAGTTAGAGCCCAAACGACAGCGAAAGTTTCAACTTCCCTCTATTGTAATTAAGATCTGAGTAGGTTCAAACTCTTCAAGATAGAGTCCCCTAGATTGATTTTCAACTAATCCGAAGCCAAATGATAGCAAGGCGATTTGAACTCTTGTAGAGTTTCCGTTTTTGTGTGGCCCACATTTTTGTGTGGCCCATATGAAAATTAGATCTAACCGGGGAAAACAAAATACTAGTTAAACCTTAAACTTATCACTCACTAATGAATTTTCTAACTTTCTCATTATTATTATTTTTTTATGGCGCCAAAAAGTGGGGGGGCTAAAGCCCCCTCAGCCCACCCCTCGCGCGGTCCCTGTACTAACAGTCCATATTATTAGGTAATTATGCACAGACACGTTGAGTTTCTTTTTTTGAGCAAGTTTCACATATTCTCATTACAGATTTCAATTATTGGACTTTTGTATAGGACTTTCTCGTCTTTGAAATTTTGCCTAGGTTTTTTGTTAACGCTTTTAGTTGAAGACAAACTGTTGCTTTCGGAACAAAAAATTCCTTTGATATTACTGCTTGGAAAAAGCCTTTAATTCCGTTCGTTGTACTCATTTACGTTCCGTTTCTCTTGCATTTTTTACTTCAAGTTGGTGGTCTGCCTTCTGTTGTTGGCGAGTTGTTTTTTAATTCTCTTAGAACGTCGGTAAGAAGTTGTAATAAACTGTTTGCCTTGAAACTGTTTCTTTAGAAACACCTTACGATTTTCAAGTGTCCAAAGCTACCCCGTTTAAAAGTATTTCTTGTGCAAAATGTCTTGTGACTGGTTTTGTACAAAGTCTTTAGAAAGAGGGAGAATGAAGTTAGAATTTATTATGTGGTTCCCAACTGTTTCTTTAGAAACAAATAAGCATTTCGAACCGGCAAAAAGTCCGCCAATTTTGAAATTTGAATTTGACAAATCAATTATCGCTCATTTATGTCTAAACTGTTTGGTTTCAAAGGATCGACTATGTCTAACGGCCTCCATTGAGATTGAGTCTGTCATGTGACATATCAGTTATTGATTCATTATAAATATAAACCTTTTATGAGAATCTCATTGATTATGCATGACGTGCAAGTGAATTAATTATGCATGAATTGGCTGTTAAAGGGGCAGTGTCAAAGGGATTTTCCTCGCGTTTCGTCAAAACGTCGCTGAAATTGAGATTAAATGCCTTCACTCACACACAAAATGCTCCTGGAACATCAAGAGGGAGGTATCAAGTGAATTTTTGCAAGGAGAGCAAACCATAATAAGTTTTCAATGACTTTTGCAAGATACAAGCACAGAATTTGAAAACGTTCGCCCAACGTTTTCAAGTTGTAATCCACTTCCATCTTAGCCATCCGTGGCCAAAGACTCTTAGTAATAGATTCACTGAATTAGTATGGTGTCTGAAAAAGAAAATGACCAATATTTTTAGGCTTTCATATATGTTAATGTGACTATTGGCTTTTCAGTGGGGTCAAACGCGAGCAAAATCCTCGTAATACTGCCCCTTTAATAATTGACTCTAAGCTTATTAATGATTGATGACATGGAAATTAATATTTTCGTGAATTGTTTTCATTAATTATTCATGAAGTGAGTATTAATACGAGATCTTGGACATATTAATGTTTCGTAAGGTGCAAATTAATTTTTCACAAATCGTTTTTATTAATTATTCATCAATTGGCCATCAGTTCTTGACTTGGACTTATTAGTGATTCATGAGGTGGAAATTAATTATTCATAACTCGGTTTTATTAGTTATTCATGAATGGCCCATGAATTCTTGACCCCAGGCTTATCAATGATTCGTGAGGTCGAAATTAACTATTAGTGACCCATATTCATTAAACATTCATGAATTGCCTCTGAATTTTTCAAACGTGGTCTTGCTGATGATTTATTCATGAATTGACAATCAATTGATGAGTTGCTGTATGGATTGTTCAGGAATTGGCTATGAATATTTACGATGTTCTTATTAATGATTCATAAAGTGCAAATGAAATTTTCGTGACCTCTTTTCATCTGCTTGTACCTAGCCCAAATTATTCGACGTGAAAATGACATTCCTCGTCGTCTCTTTGACATTAATATGTGCAAAGGCTAGGAAAACTGCATGAATTTGATAATCATGATCTTCTGTTGTACATATGGTCACACTGGAAACGTAACCTTCCTTATCCAGCTCGAACAGAGATTTCGAGTAAGGAGCCTTTTCATTAGGAGAAGCCAATGCAGTTTCGTAGCTGTGGACAGGGAACTTGGCTTGCTCCCTCCTGCTCCTTAGGCGAGAGCCATTTTAGTAACCCATGCTTTCCTTATTAATTGTTAATTATTGTGATTCATTATTCACGAGTTGGTTATCAATTGTTGATACTCACCCATGGCAGGGCCAGGATGGAGTAGTCAGTACGGATTTCAATGCCGATTCTGCCCAGCAATTCATCACCTTTTTTCCAATATTGGCTTGGGGCAGGCAGACAGTTAACAGCCCTGGTTCGGAAAGTACATGGCCAAAATATTATGGAGAAAAATTCTGCCATTTATTTGTCATTGGACCCT
Organism: Siderastrea siderea; assembly: GCA_964030785.1. NCBI lineage: Eukaryota > Metazoa > Cnidaria > Anthozoa > Scleractinia > Rhizangiidae > Siderastrea > Siderastrea siderea. Next base: position 2,438,041 of record OZ034978.1, on the reverse strand, counting down.
GAACGTTACGGATGAGGCCTTGTTGTCCGTGTCCAAGAACAACTTTTATGCACTGAACTATCTTTTGGCCATCCATTTTTTGCACTACCCAGATCTCGGTAGTGCTTCTGATTGGTTGAGGAAAATTCCGTCGCGGCACAACCAGTCAGAAGCACTGCCAAGATCTGGGTAATGCACGTCATCAGTATGGAAGTTCTGCGCTCAATACTGCCTTATATCGCAATACTAGTTGCTGTACCGGCCGTCCCGGGAAATTTCTGGCGGGACGTAAGAGAAGAGAACATAATGTTCCTTTGAGTTTACGCGATATTTGCCACTACAAGAAAAAAGACAAGCTCCTCGGGTCTTACTGAATCTCTGGCAAATCTATCGTTATAATCTACCTGATGTACCAGCGAATATGCAGTGGTGATAACCTTCTTTTGAAACGTTAGGAGTAGTCAATGCAGTTTTGCTGCGTGCAGGGAAGGTAGCTCGATCCCTGCCCCTTAAGCCAAGAACTATTTCACTGAATCGTGATTTGCATATTAATGGTGCAGTAGCCTTTCATGACTTGGTTTTCATTTGATGATTACTTTCCCAATGTTACGTTTCTACTGGTTTGGAATTGTGCTGAGGTCTAAATTCATAATGACCTTGTTCAAGTTTTTAATTGACTTCATTCTTATTGTCCTACAAATTACCTATGCTACTACTGCAAATTTTAAAGTAAGTGCAATCACATTTTTGGAGGATTCAAGGTTAGTAATTAACGTTTATACTACAGACTACTGACTACGTCTTGATAATCAGCCATTAAGCATGTAGTTCCATCTTAAGCATGTAGTTCAGTCTGTTTCTTTCGAAATTGAAGGCGTTCAAATTAAAAAGACTAAATTTACTTTTTTCTTTTCTTTTCACTTCAGTCAATTCTATTTGCGAGCAAAAATGCCTGATGTTTGGACGAAATCAAATCAGTGGCTTTTTGGGCCAAAAGAAAATGGAAATTACTTATTAGAAGACGACCAAAGAGATGCGACATTATCAGGTGGAGCGCCAGGCTAGAAACAATCGCATGCAAGGTTAGTAGTTAACGTTTATACTACAGACTACTGATTAGAGTTTAATAATCAGACATTAAGCATGTAGTTCGGTCTTTTTCTTTTTAAGTTGAAAACGTTCGAAATCAACGCCACAACATTGCACGCAAACGAAAATGTCAAGGTTCGTCTCTGGTAGCCACATCTTCTTTGAAGACAGCGAGTAATCCTCGATTGAGTTACTGTGCGTGTCCGTTATTTTGTGTTCGTTTGGGAAGTGCCTCCGTTACAAGTTTAGTTTACGTTGCCGTTCTACATGACCCTGAAACAACCAATCGCGCTTTGCCTAGAATTTAGTTTCACATAGGCGACAATAAGAAATCCGCCATCTAGTGCCTGTCGCTAGGACTTCACTTTATTAGCAAAGTGTGTCGGCGGAAGTGATAAGGTCGGCCGCAGAAGTTGTCGACGAGTCCTTTATCGATTGGTTCCACGACTTCGATACAAGAAAAAGTTTACTCCATTACCAATTATTTATAACAGTTGGCTAATCAAGATTATCACTGGAGCCATCGATGATTATCGGTGCGGTCCGAGAATTTGGATATCCTACCATATTTGTCACCATCTCGCCGTTCGAGTGGTCATTTCCTTGGCCACCATGAATCGACCAGCTGCATGAACTCACAGGACGAGGTTCAGCAGGCCTGGCCACACTGGAGCGTGCACTTCACTCGTGTCTTGAAACAGGTTATATGTGGGTACTTATGCTGGTCTAACACCAACAGGTGGCGTCGCCGCCTCTTTGGAAACAATACCTCCCCTTCTGCCATTGTGAAGACGAATTTCTACCGCTTCGAGTTTCAAGAGAGGGGGAAGGTGCAACTGCACCTACTGGAGAGGCTTGAGGACATCCGACTCATATTAAAGTGCTTGAACACACTTGGGGTGTAGGGTGATAGGTCCCTTTTCCTGTTATTCCTCTGTTTTTGTGTTCTTTTTTTTTTTTCGCTTCACTTCTTGGGCATCTACTGTCAGCTGTGACCCACCTCCTCTTCCCTACCAAGGATATTCACAGTATCCATCGCAATACCTAGTACGGGTTAGGCTACGGTTTCAGTGCTGTGTAGAAAATCGCTTAAAACTGAAAATGTTCAGTCAGTAGCAAAGTCGCGGACTATTTCAATAGATTGCTTGTGCTATGCACTTTTGAAATAAGACATTTATTTTCATTGCAAGACATATGACGATTTGATCGAGTGTGAGGCTTTTTCAATTTGGCGTGACATTATATAATAGTAATTCCAAACAGAAAAACGGTTATAGATGTTGATATTTATATTTTTGTTGCGTATAAGTTGTGTGGTTTAGTAACTGTAATGATAAAATACGTGACTGTGACTTGTATTGCTACACCTCACTTAATGCTTACACCTGGACAATGTGGACACTTTTGCGTGTCACTGCTTGGTATATGGCCACACGGTTCTGCGATTCTCAGGTCGTTTAAGTTGTGTTAATGGTAGGCGGTGTCTATGTTTTTCCCAGTCAATGCCTATAAATATGCTAATGAGGACAACGCCATTTTGAATACGCAAACGACCTTTTGTTTTCTCGCGTAGTTTGCTATATTAACGCAGTTTCTTTTCAACATTTTCAATTGCAGGCTAAAGAGTACATAAAGCAGCAGCACTTCATCTGTTGGTTGCTTGGTGACAACACATTTTTGCTATTTGAAGATATATGGTTGTCAGAGCGCCACTAGTAATCCATTGTGGAAAAAGCAATCAGGACACTTGTTGTAGATTACAATGTGACTTCTCCCAGTAGTCGTAGTTAATGCAGTACGCAAAACGTGACTAGGACAATCTGGTGTCGGTAAAGAGTGATACATCGTGTCTGTACGTTTGTTTCTGGAAGTAGACAGATTTTCTCTCGTTTAAAGGCTTGTTTTCTCACTTCTTAGCTCCGTGAGTCGCGTATGTTGGAGTACTTGTTCATTCACACACTTTTGGAGCCGACGTCCTCTCCATTTGGTAGGCAGTGTTCCTGCTCTCGATCGTCGAGAACAGCGAAGAGTACGAGATAGAAGAATTTGAGAAGAGCGACGACGTGATCGTCGGCAGCAGTTCATTGCCGAATTTATTCTACAGACAAGAAATCCAGAAGTTGTCGTTTTGGTGTACTAGTGGTTCGTGGAACTATTGTGAGGGTTGTCTATTTATTATTGAGGAGAAGTTAATTCCTTCATACACACGTCGCGTGCAGAAAACTGCACCCTGTGCTGTGCATAGAAGACATCCCAGAGCAATTAGTGGATTTAACTCCAGCCGACATATGCTGTCTGCGGCCACTTGACGTGCATTGTGGACAATATGTCAGATGCCAGCATGGTTACCGTTAACGCACCGCACCATTTAGGATTACTTGGTGTACGCTTGCTGTATTGCTGCTGTGGCAGATGCTGCACGTCGTCACCGACTGAGGATGGGAGAGACCGTGTCGCACAAGAACCATTTTGTTTTCAGTTGTTCTCGGATCCCGCATTCTGTGGCATCGGTATCCTCGTACAGAGATGTGCGAATCCATCTTGCAAGGCCGTACTTCCAGATTGAGTGGAAAAGCTTCTTTCATTGCAAAGAGTTAGTCTTTCACCATTGACTACTGGACTGTAAGCTTTTGTTATGCCACTGCGATCGGTGGCTATTTAAGACCGTCACGGGTGCCATCAATACCGCTCGCAGGCTTCGATGTTCACCAGTAGTCGCGTTGGACGAAAAGCAATTCAGTGCTGGATATTGGCAGTGGTAGCATCGATTTCTAATTGACGCAGTGCACCAGTTTGGGTTCCCATCCCTGTTCTTGACCATCAGCCCGAACGAATGGACCTTCCCGTCTGCAGTTTGGTGCGACCAGATGAGAGACGCTACGGGCAGGGGACCAACTGAGCTTCTGCTATTAGAGACCGTGCACATTGCACATGCCCTCGAACAACTTGTTCGCGGGTACCTGTTGGTCAAATACCAATCAAAGGAGGACACACGTCTCTGGCTACATTGGAACGATCATCGGAGCAAAGTCCTGGCATATTTCTATCGTTTTGAGTTCCAGCAACGAGGAACTGTACACATCTTCTTGTCTGGGTGAGGGATCTTCGTCTTTTACTTGTAGATTTCCTGACTACTGCCATTCCGTGGGTAGTTTCAGAGGACGCCTTTGAAGTCATTGATCTCCAGTGTTCTCAACAACCTTCATCGGTTCCTGTACAAATTCGTCCTACCCATGTGGCGGACACACAGGCCGGTACTGTCTTAGACATGCAGCACTTCGCGGATGACTCCGATCGAAGAGTCAGGGCACACGTCACCAGTCTTTTGGGTGCTCCGAGATGCCACACCAACCTGCAGGCCAGCGACGGTTGTGGCATGCTCCTTCTCTACGTCTCCTCGTACATCGCTAAGTGCCATGACGTCGCCGCGTCTGAGGCACTGTACAGCTCTTACCTCACTGGATTTCAGGCTGCCAGTTCCTTGCTACGTACCATTCGCCCTCTACAACCCGAGATGCCGTTTACGCTGTGTACGACTAAGGTATCCTGGACTACCTCCAGAACAAAGCGTCTTGCAGCCCCTACACCAGATAACATAGATGGCAATCATGATCATGTCAAGTACATAAGAAGATCACTAACGCAGATGGGCCTCAGTTTCGTATAGCGGTTTCGCGTCAACAACACGACTGGTACCAGACCAAAGAAGTATATCACTGGAACGACTCTTGTAGGAGTCGGATAAGACCTGTCTTAGCCATGCAGCACTTGGTGGACAACTCCAATTGAAGAGTCAGGGCACATGTCACCAGCCTCTTGTAGGACACGTCTCCTACTCTTGTGGGACTCATTGCTTCTCCATATACATTGCAGAGTACATTTTCCAACAGCTGGTCTGCTTTTGGCCACACGAGAGAACTGAAGACCTCTTCCATCCAGACAAAATGCGCTGCCAGAACCTGTTCAGTACTTTGATCAAGCTGTGGAAAAAAAGCCACAAATCTAGAGTACAGAGCAGGGCATTCGCGATCATTTCCAGGCGGAAGGACACAAGTGCTACTTTGTGGACACAATAGTATCCTACATCAAGTCACTAGACAACATCTTGAGGCTGTGGAGAGTACATCTGGTCGATAGAAGTCTCCATCCTTCAATTACTGACGTCACAGGGGACCTTTACCCACTTTCCATACAACAACGGGTTATCTTTCACAATCTTTGTGGCCAGGTCCAGCTTCGTCAGCAGCACTACACGCGGTACTAGCGTCGACCTATCCATCCTGTCCCCAATCAATGTACCATTCTGGACCAATTACCATACACTGTTAGTTAAGCCTGGAACTGGCGAATCTCTGGTATCAATAAGGGTAGGACACCATCTTCTCAACAACAACGCCCACACGATGATAGCAACTCATATTACTGTCTTAGCCAACCGGTATGAGCCCATCTGCTCATGACGTGACATGCGAGGCCATGCACGCAGTGTTCAGAGTAGCAATCAATAGCAGCCAGCCAACACACTGTGAACTACGCGCTGAGTAGCTAAGATGCTATTGTCATCGACGAAGTATCTATGATCAGCATAGCCTACATCGCTGGGCTCGTAGGTTAAAATGAATTTCAGTTCAAAATGATTTCAAACTAGTTTGATTCGTATTCCCTTTGTTTTATAGTCATTATCATCAAACTGAAACAAAGGAAAATACAATACAAATTGGTTTGAAGTCATTTTGACCTGAAACTCATCTTAAACTACAACACTGGCACTCTCAACAAGCTGGTAATGCGTCCGGTACTCATTGTTGAGGGCGACGAGCGGCAACAGCAGCCACTCGAAAACCCAGGCGGTTGCGCACGTCAGGGAATATCCATGCTTTAAAACAACGACTTAATCAGGTAGTGTGCAGATATCGTTTAACACGCCAATTCCAATGTGTCGATGCCAACGGTGGACGATTCCATCCGGTATTGGTAACCGTCCCAACAACTTCTGGATGGTATTCAGGAAGGAAGAATCCTCTGCGATAGAAACACCGTCAATGCAGACCAACTGTGGACTGCCATATCAGACTTTCCCTCTGCAACAGTAAGGACCGTATCCTGCGAAGCGGCAGCATTTGTTAAGGTAGTCGTCACAACACGGCTCTTTCGCGTCACTGCTCCCCTTTCTCTCATCCTATGCGACACAGATGTGAATGGGTCCCCTGTGCACAACTCCATGAGAGTCTTCATCACACAAAATAGGTACAAGAGAGCTGGGGTAGTTAACGGTCAGGAAGGCACAGTCATCGGGTCGAAAAGAAACACCATCCTTATACTTCTTCAGGCTGGTCCTATAGTCTTCGTTCATCCCGTCACCTATCCAGACGCATCTGGACGAACACTTAGGAGATTCCAGCGTATGCCGTTGCCATCTGTAAGTCTCAGGGACTCACCGTGGATTCCCTTCTTTTGTGGCTGGACTTTCCTGCAGTGCCACCAGGGATGGCGTATGTTGCGTTTTTCCGGGTACGCCGACGACAGGACTTGCATCTGATCCAAAGGGTGACATGAAACCAAGTTCACCCAGCGACGTCGCAGTAACGTGCCTCGTTATTAGTCCTCATTGAAAGACGCAAGTATTATCTTCTTTCTTTCAGCAACAACCGTACAAACTCGAATAGAAGCATTTCTTAGGTATACTTAACGAGTACTATTGTCTCTTCACATACAATGTCCTCATCGCAAAGCTCATTCGTGGCCTCACCAAAGTCTGGGGACGCAGTGCCCTACTTCAAACATTTTCCAAAGTCCTTCCAGAGGTCTTACGGCAAAGCCGACGAAAACTTGCAGCCCCAGTCTGCATTTCCAGGGCTACATAGCTGGAACTGCGAGTGGCGTGGCTGTTTCGGAACTGCCCGACACTCTGGTTGCAAACCTTGAAGTCCTTCGAAAGTACAAAGGAGCGGTGCTGTCACGCAACTTTGTCGATAGCACACTGTAGCTTTTTAATTCCGTCTTGCAAAACCTCGAAGTGCTTAACAACTAGAACAAGGGGAATCAAGAGCGCCCGACACATGCAGACGTGGTCAATGTAATGAGCTTCCTGGAAGGCACGGACGAAACGGACGGTATTTTCTAAACGATGTAGTAGTTAGGGGATGCAATGTACCTTGTTGGGATACGTTGCCTCATACTATCGTTTCTACTCTAGAGACCCGCAGAGTACGCGGCAAGAGTCAAAGAAGGCAGAGAAACCGTCATTTTTCGCAATGAAAGAGAGGGCAAAGCCATGAAAGATTATCTCCTGGGGACCATATTAAAAGCCCCTACATGAAAACCGATCTGTGACCCATGACGCTCCGTATAATTCCGTGACTACGATGAAGAGGAGCAGCCATCTGTCTCTACCCTATACGAGAGGCCCTCTCGACCCAAGGCCTTTCACAGCAGTACCCATGAAGGGCGAGCAAGTACTTCGACCGGAGCTGAGCATTACGGTTACCACAGTATTGCGTCACAAGGAGACAATAGAGCTCTGGAGAGCGGCAACTGCTTATCACACAAAATCGATTCCAGCGGCCGTCGGCCTATCAAGCACCGGAATATGAAGACCAACCACGTGTGCAACGTGGTAAGGAGCCGGCATATGGCCGTCCTGCCCAAAATAAAGGAACGACGAGCAAGCGCAAATCAACCACACCGACCAGAGGAAAGGCCACCAAACATGCGCGCTCCCATATTTTATTCATAGTCCATGTTTTATTCGATCAACACTGACTTAACCTGTGATTTGAACTACTCACAGACACGTTGCGTTCACCCGTTTTACCGTAAGTGAATCGTGCTCGCTAGGATCCTTACTCGCATTATAGCATTTTTCGCACAGAGCACACGGCATACTCCCTCTAATAAGCCGACGTTTTCTTCTTGATCTATACATCGTTCTGGATCCTATTAAAACTAGTTCAAGGTATTTTCTGTGCATACTCTCAGTTACTTTTGTCCCACAGATCGTCTTCTGCAACACAACTCACTGTAGATTTCTCGTACGCACACACACACACGTTGAGTTCTCTCTTGGCGATATCAATAAATCTTATTTTGATATATCGTTTGCTATCTTATGGTTTTCTACTAGTTTCTCTGTATTTTTGCGTAGGAAATACGGCGTACAACCATAGTGACCGTTCAACACATGCTTGGATGTTCAACGCGTTGTATGCCTCCTCTAGCAATGCATCTCGGGGCGAAACTTAGGTGGCCTTCCCTATCGGCGCTTCTACAATCTATCATCCAGAGGGTAGCTGTGCTTGGTGATAGATAGGCACCAGTAGTGCAAAGCAATAGCAGTTAGGACGGTTTTCAGTTTGCAGATCAACGGCTGTAGAACTGCCTCTAAGACCATAGCAGACACTTGACTCTGCAATATTGCGGTCAGGATTTTCAGATTTTAAAGGGAACTTTAGGCCAAACGTACTATTTTTGCCTTGCCAGTCTTGCGGAGGGCGAAAATCGGCATTTTGCACATTTTTCGTATTGCGGAGCTATGTTTTCGGGAAGGACACTTCATGGACATATTCCATGAAGTTGGGAGTCCAGGATGCCAATGTGTTTGTGAGCTCAAGACACTAACCGTGGACCAAGAGATTTACTGCGGTCGGCAGAAGTTGACGACAGGTTGTTTTATCGATTGGTTCCACGACTTCGATACAAGAAGAACGCGTTCCTCCATTACCAACACTTTATGACAGTTGGCTAATGTTTTATTTAAAAAAATAACTACTTGAAAAAAAATCAAGGAAGAAAGGAAAAAAAGGGAAAAGAGATAAAAAGGGAACAAAAATCGATCACATGAATGAAGGAAAAAGGCGCCAAAACCTTGCGAAGTGTTGCAGCCAAGTTTCGTTGCAAAGCTGAATGAATCAATGATACTGTTCGAAAGTGAACAAAGCGGCACAAGTTTTGGGGAAAAAATCTTCTAATTATTGGCTCTGAAACATGGTAAGTGTTTGATTTTTCCTGAAACATTGTAATCATCGATCAAAGCGGATTGAAGCTGTACGATTTCACCACAGTAGCTGAAGAGGTGATTTCCGTGCAGCTCAGCTCAGCTCAGTAGCGAGGACTTTAGAATTCACCATCATAGTTAGTTAAACGCAAAGCACAAAACGCATTTGTTCTCGGTTCAGAGATTGCGGACGGAATGGTAAAAACAGCACTCAAATAACTGGGAAAGCGATTCAACTCCGTTTACATGACATCCCATTTACATCTGAACATTTAGACCTGTTGAAACACGGAGCTACAACGAGTGCAGTAAGCCAGTGTCAATTTTGCGTGTTATAGCGGAAAAAAATTCGCCCTTCCTTCCTTCTTGGTAGTTTGTTTAGTACTTGTTTAGATTGCTTCATGATTTTCTCACCGACTCGCCATGAATGTGTTTTTATTAAATACTTCTGCCCCACTTCACTGTGGTTTATTTTATGTGTTGTCTTGATATTTTGAAGTGGAAAGCCTTCCTGACAAAACCTACCGTTTTTTTCAATTTTAATGATCGATGAAAGAAATTTAAACAACGCTTAATGTTAAAATTTCTAGTTCTGCACAGTTTCGCATAAGAAATCAAGCACTACGGAACAATTTTGAATTGTGTCTTCTTAGTGAAGCTGCTGGAATTTCTGCTTAATTTGAATTCGCTGCCAAGTGATTTTTCTCGTCCATTTTTCTAGCAGGGTTGTTCGCGAGGAAAAAACTTTCAGCTCACTTTGTTGTTGAATGTTCATTGACCATATTTGGTCGCAGCAGGTATATGAGCTGATAGCCTAGCTCCGTTCAGCCAATCAAAATGCTAGAAATCCTATATACGTGGTCCAGTTTTTAATAATTAGGACTATCACAGGAGCCATCAATGATTATCGGTGCGGTCCGAGAATTTGGATAACCTACCATATTTGTCACCATCTCGCCGTCGTCCTTAGCAACCATGGATCTACCGTCTGCGTGAACTCACAGGAGGCCTGGCCACACTGGAGAGTGTGCACATCACTCGTGTCTTGGAACAGGTTGTGTGTGGGTACTTATGCTGGTCTAACACCAACAGGTGGCGTCGCCACCTCTTTGGAAACAATACCTCCCCTTCTGCCATTGTGAAGACGAATTTCTACCGCTTCGAGTTTCAAGAGAGGGGGAAGGTGCAACTGCACCTACTGGAGTGGCTTGAGGACATCCGACTCATATTAAAGTGCTTGAACACACTTGGGGTGTAGGGTGATAAGGCGCTTTTCCTATTTTCCTTTGTTTTTTCACTTCACTTTTTGGGTTTTTACTGTGACCTCCCCACTAAAGATATTCACAATATTCATCCCAATATCTGGTAAGGGTAGGCTACGATTTCAGTGCTGTGCAGAAAATCGCTTAACAGACCGTAAATGTTCAGTCAATAGCAAAGTTACGGACTGTTTCAACAGATTGCTTGTGCTATGCACTTTTGAAATAAGACATTTATTTTCATATAAAAATATGCACATAGCGGACGGTCTTTTTACCCTGAAGACGACTTAATTAGTCGAAAACGTTTGGTTTTCCTTTTTTTTAACGTTTTTTAGCCTTGTAAATAGTGGTTTTACATTTATTTTCGTTTCAAGACGTGACGATTTAATCGAGTGGCTTTTTCAGTTTGGCCTAAAGTTATATAATGGTAATTCCAAAGAGAATAACGGTTATAGATGTTTATAATTTTTGTTGCGTATAAATCGTGTGCTTCAGTAACTGTGATAACAAAATACGTGTCTGTGACTTGTATTGCTAAACCTCGTTTAATACGTACACCTGGATAATACGGGCAGCTTTGCGTGTCCCTTCAGTGTCCGTTTTGGTGCGGGTTCCACCGATTGTATATTAAACTCATTGCAAACTGGAGCAATTACCTTGTAGCAGCCAAAGAGGAGCGAGTCGTTTGACGTCATCGTGTAGCAGCTGTGATGAGCGAACGACAACCTTGAGTGAAATAGCAAGTTGAAAGAACACGGGAAGTTATATTATTCATGGGCGAAAGAAACTGAAAGTTTAAAGAAATAAGATAAGGTTGATAGGAATAAAATTAGACACTAATATATAACAATGCAATTATAAATATACTAAAGGAAAGAAAGAGTCTGTTATCGTATAGTTTCCTAAACTTGCCTCTGGTTTTTAACTTGTTAAATCGTGCTTTTATTTTGAAACACCGATGTTCAAGGCTTGGTTATTTCTAAATTTGTCGTATTAGTCTTCCTTAGTCCTATTTTTAACGTTTTGTCCTGACAACTGAACAGAGAAAAAGTGAATATAGATATTCTTGTGGCAAGAGTTTGGCCTTAACTGCTTTAATTACTTTTCAGGAGGAAGAAAAATTTGTGACTCTAACTTTTAAAACTCTCACATGAAATCCTTATTGATGTGATCATAAGAACTACTCGGAAGAACTTTTCTGTAGTACTGTTCCTCACGTGTGACCATTAAATGGAAGCTATTTAGTATTACTTTCGTGTGGTGCTGAGGTGGCCGAGTTAAAGGCCTGAAAGTTATGTTTTTATCACTTCCAAGAAGTGACAGCAATCTTAAAGAACCAATTTGTAGCATGAGGCTGTTGTTTGTAATTGTCGTCATATGCCACGGTAAAAGATGACTTTCAATTTTCAGGTGTCATCGTGTAGCAATGGTGCGGGTTATAGCGACTGTGTATTTAATTGTAGCAGGAGCCAGTTGTTAGAATTGTCGTCATGTTCCACGCTAAAGAACACTTTTTAGGCGCCATCGTGCAGTAGTTTTCATGAGAAAACGAGAACCTTGAGTGAAATAGCAAGTTCAAATAGAACAGGAAATTTTAATGATCATGGGCGAACGACTTTGAAACTTTGAAGAAACAAGGTAAAGGTGATAGGAATAAATTAAGTCACTAAGATGTAGATAGTAAAAATCTGTTATCGTATAGTTTCCCAGACTTAACATTTGGTTTTTTGACTTGGTAAATCGTGCTCTTATTTAAAACAGTGGTGTTGAAAGCTTGGTAGTTCCAAATTAACCGTGTCGGTTTTCCCTTGTCCTGATTTTCATGTTCTGTCGTGAGAACTAGGCAAGTACAGATATTCATGCGGAAAAAAGTGTGAGAAGTGTGGCTTCAGTTGCAATTACAACGAATTCTGCTTTTAGGGGTGAAGAGCATTCATTAAGTAACCTCCTGGAGTCGAAAGTGATTCTACCTTTTAAGCCTGCACATGAAATTCTTACTGATGTGGCCATAAGAACAACTTTCCTGTGATACTGTTTGCTATACCGCGCAGGGTATTTCAAACTTTCGAGTTCGTAGATGGAATTCTAAAATGTGGCCATTCAAATGAAAGCTATTTAGCAGTAGTTTCATGTGATGCTGAGGTGGTCGAGTTGGACGGGTAGCAGGAAGATGTTTTGCTCATACGTATTCTCGTAGATTAGTCTGTTAATATACAGACGCTGGCTAATACGGGCAAGGGACACTTGTCTCAAACCTGAAAGATACGGTCTCAAAAAAAAGTTATCTGTGCACTGTTTGTTTTCATTTGTCGCTATATTCAGGCTTCCTGAACTATAAACTGAAAATGTTCAGTCGATAGCAAAGTTACGAGCTATTTCAATATACTGATTTTGCTATGCACTTTTGAAATAAGACATTTATTTTCATTGCAAGGCATGTGACGATTTGATTGAGTGTGAGGCTTTTTCAGTTTGACCTGAAGTTATATAGTAGTATTTCCAAAGAGAAAAACGGTTATAGATGTCGATCCATTTTTTTGTTGCGTATAAGTTGTGTGGTTTAGTAACTGTGATGACAAAATACGTGTCTGTGACTTGTAGTGCTACACCTCGCTTAATACGTACACCTGGATAATACAGACAGTTTTGCGTGTCCCATCAGTGTCCGTTTGATGCGGCCGGTCCACCGACTGTATATTAAACTGATAGCAAAACTGGAGCAATTAATTTGTAGCAGCCAAAGAGGAGCCAGTTGTTTTAACAGTCGTCATATGCCACGCTAAAAGACCACTTTGAATTTTCAGGCGTCATCGTGTAGCAGTTGTAATGAGCAAACGAGAACCTTGAGTGAAATAGCAAGTTCAAAGAAAACGGGAAGTTTTTTGATCACGGACGAAAGAAACTGAAACTTTAAAGAAATAAGGTAAGGTTGATAGGAATAAAATTAGACACTAATATATAAAAATGCAATTTTAAATATACTAAAGGAAAGAAAAAGTCTGTTATTGATAGTTTCCTAAACTAACATGTGGTTTTTAACTTGTTAAATCGTGCTTTTATTTTGAAACACCGATGTTCAACGCTTGGTCAGTTATTTCTAAATTTATCGTCTTAGTCTTCCTTAGTCCTAATTTTAACGTTTGGCCTGACAACTGAACAGAGAAAAAGCGAATATAGGTATTCTTGTGGCAAGAGTTTGGCCTTAATTGTTTTAATTACTTTTTAGGAGGAGGAAAAATTATTAATTTCAACGAACGTGTTTGAGTCGACTCTACCTTTGAAAACTCTCACACGTCAAATCCTTATTGATGTGATCATAAGAACTACTCGGAAGAACTTTCCTGTAGTACTGTTTTAGTACATGGATAGAATCCTCACGTGTGACCATCAAATGGAAGCTATTTAGCGTTACTTTCGTGTGGTGCTGAGGCGGTCGAGTTAAAGGTTTGAAAGTTATGTTTTCGCCGCTTCCAAGAAGTGACGGCAAACTAAAAAAACTAATTTGCAGTATGAGCCCGTTGTTTGTAATTGTCATCATATGCCAAGGTAAAAGATGACTTTCAATTTTCAGGTGTCATCGTGTAGCAATTTTGACAAGCAAATGATGCGGGTTCCAGCGACTGTGTATTTAACTGATAGCAAACAGGGACAATTAGTTTGTAGCAGGAGCTGGTTGTTTTAATTTTGTCGTCGTGTTCCACGCTAAAGAACACTTTTTAGGCGCCATCGTGTAGCAGTTTTGATGAGCAAACGAGAACCTTGAGTAAAATAGCACTGAGTTCAAAGAAAACAGAATGTTGTTTTTGATCATGGGCGAACGACTTTGAAAATTTGAAGAAACAAGGTAAAGGTGATAAGATTAAATTTTGTCACTAATATATAGATATGCTAAGGGAAAGGGAAAATCTGTTATCTTGTAGTTTCCCAGGCTTTACACTTTATCTTGTGAAATGGTGCTTTTATCTAAAACAGCGATGTTGAAAGCTTGGTAATTCTAAATTAACCGTCTTAGTCTTCCATAGTCCTGTTTTCATGTTCTGCCGTGAGAACTAGGCAAGTATAGATGTTCACATGCGGAAAAAAGTGTGGCTTCAGTGGCAATAAAAACGAATTCTACTTTTTAGGGGGAAGAACATTATTCATTAAGTATCCTCCTTGAGTCGAAAGTGATTCTACCTTTTAAGCCTGCACATGAAATTCTTACTGATGTGGCCATAAGAACTACTCTCCTGTGATGCTGTTTGATATACCGCGCAAGTGTATTTCAAACTTTCGAGTTCGTAGATGAAATCGTAAAATGTGGCCATTCAAATAAAAACTATTTAGCAGTAGTTTCATGTGATGCTGAGGTGGTCGAGTTGGATGCGTAGCAGGAAGATGTTTTGCTCATACGTATTCTCGTAGATTAGTCTGCTTATTGCAGACACCGGGTAATACGGGCAAGGGAAACTTGTCTCAAACCTGAGAGATACGGTCTCAAAAAAAAGTTGTTATCTGTGCACTGCTTTTTTTTCATTTGTCGCTATATTCAGGCTTGCTGAACTATAAACTGAAAATGTTCAGTCGATAGCAAAGTTACGAACTATTTCAGTAGACTGTTTTTGCTATGCACTTGTGACGATTTGATTGAGTGTGAGGCTTTTTCAGTTTGACCTGAAGTTATATAGTAGTAATTCCAAAGAGAAAAACGGGTATAGATGTCGATCGTATAAGTTGTGTGGTTTAGTAACTGTGATGACATACGTGTCTGTGACTTGTAGTGCTACACCTCGCTTAATACGTACACCTGGATAATACGGACAGTTTTGCGTGTCCCTTCAGTGTCCGTTTGATGCGGGTTCCACCGAGTGTGTATTAAACTGATACCAAACTGGAGCAATTAATTTGTAGCAGCCAAAGAGGAGCGAGTTGTTTTAATTGTCGTCATATGCCACGACAAAAGACCACTTTTAATTTTCAGACGTCATCGTGTAGCAGTTTTGATGAGCAATGAGAACCTTGAGTGAAATAGCAAGGGTATTTTTCCAACTTTCGAGCTCGTAGATAGAATCCTAAAACGTGGCCATTCAAATAAAAGCTTTTAGCAGTAGTGTCATGTGATGCTGGGATTGTCAAGTTGGACCCTTAGCAGGAAGGTGTTTTGCTCATACGTATTCTCGTAGATTAGTCTGCTTAATACAGACGACGGCTAATAAGGGCAAGGTCGCACTTTTCTCAAACCTGAGAGATACGGTCTCATAAAAAGGAAATATATTAACATCACTTTACACACACTTGTTATCTGTGCGCCGTTTATTTTCATTGTCGCTATATTCAGGCTTGCTGAACCATAAACTGAAAATGTTCAGTCGATAACAAAGTTACGAACTATTTCAATAGACTGTCTTTGCTATGCGCTTTTGAAATAAGACATTTATTTTCATTGCAAGGCATGGCGATTTGATTGAGTGTGAGGCTTTTTCAATTTGGCCTGAAGTTATATAGTAGTATTTCCAAAGAGAAAAACGGGTATAGATGTCGATCTATTTTTTTGTTGCGTATAAGTTGTGTGGTTTAGTAACTGTGATGACAAATTACGTGTCTGTGACTTGTAGTGCTACACCTTGCTTAATACGTACACCTGGATAATACGGACAATTTTGCGTGTCCCTTCGGTGTCCGTGTGATGCGGGTTCCACTGATTGTATATTAAACTGATGGCAAACTGGAGCAATTAATTTGTAGGAGCGAGTTGTTTTAACTGTCGTCATATGCCACGCTAAAAGACCACCTTTAATTTTCAGGTGTCATCGTGTAGCAGCTTTGACGAGCAAACGAAAACCTTGAGTGAAATTGCGAACGAAACCGAAACTTTGAAGAACTAAAGTAAGGTTGATAAGAATAAAATTAGACACTAATATATACAAATGCAATTATAAATATACTAAAGGAAAGAGATGTGGCCATTTGATCGATCATAAGGCTTCTTCAGTTTGGCTTTAATTTGTGTAATAGTAATACCTTAAAGAGAATAAGGCTAAAAGACCACTTTTAATTTCTAGGCGTTATCTTGTGTATATTTGTTAAGCAAACGGATCACGCAAAAAATACACGAATCTAGGTGCCCAAATAAAGTTACCATCTATCTATCTATCTATCTATCACAACTGTATAACTCCAGCTTGTGAGGGCCCGTCTTAGATAAACCAAAGGTCTCCTTGTTTATAAAAATATGTAGTGATAAATACACGAAAGGAAAGGAAAAATCTGTTATCTTGGTAGTGTCTTAAACTAACATTTGTTTGTTCTTTTTTTAAAGAGTTCGTTTTTTTAAAAATAGAATTCGTTTGTTAAATTGTTCTTTTGTTTTAAAACACCGATGTTCATAGCTTGGTTAATTCTAAACTAACTGTCTCAATCATTTCCAAACCTAATTTTCATGTTTTGTTGTGATAGAGGGGACAAATCCGGCGAAAGTATATAGCTTAAGTTGCAATTACCATGAATTCTACTCTCCCGGAGAAAGAAATTTTTTAAAAATAACCTTGATAAGTCAAAGGTGACGGTACCTATAAATTCCACACTTAAAATCCTTATTGATGTGGCTATAAGAACTACTGGTGAGAATTTTTCTGGGTTGTAGATATTCTTGCGACAAAAGTTTGGTATCAGTTGCAAAAAAGTCTTGAGGAGAAAGAAAATGATTTATTTAAAATTACCCCCTCGAGTCCAAAACGATTAGGTTTAAAATCTGGACGTGAAATTGTTATTGGTGTTTCCTATGCTACTGCTTATTATGACGTGCAAGGTGGTTCCAACTTTTGAGCTCGTGGATGAAATCCTCATGGGCATGAGAGAGAGTAAGCATCGCGTCTCGGTGGCAAAAGGAAAACTTCAGATTCCTGTCAACGTTTCTTTAAAATAATCATTTTTATACGAGAATAGTGCAAAAAAATTCAATTGTTGCTAACGCAAAACTACTCGAACACCTTTACGTAGAAACGCAAATTAAAGTGGCTGATCTTGATTTTCCCGAGGCGCACCAACCCAACTTTGAACGGCCAACACTTAACTGTCTCAGCTCGGTGAGAATATTTAAGACATTGCTCTTGATTACACAATTCTGAAATCTAGGGAAGCAAACCGGATGAAACCTTCAGGAAAAGTAGCTGTATGCTACAGCTTTGACATATGGTAAAAACATTGTTTCAATCTGTAAACACCGGTACGAATGAAACAAGAGAAAATAACGGAAATCTGTAATTTTTTTACTGGACAAGATTTTTTTCGAAACGCTCTCATCGATTTTTTTTTCAAACTTTGCGGCCTAGACTATAAGAGACAATACGTCGTTTTAAAAGTTTAGGTCTAGATGTCGAGAAAATTGCTAATATTAAAAAATCATGACGGCATCGTTTCGTTGCTATGGCAACAGAGATGTCAATCAAACCTACTTTTTTGACAAGTTCATTCAGTGTTTAGTAAATGTGTGAAGCAGCTTGCCTCATCGAGCTCAGACAGTAAAGTATTAGCCTTTCAAAGTTGGGATGGTGTGCCTCGGAAAATTCAACATGAGCCACCACCTTTATTATCTGGAAAAGACCTTTTTTCCGACCCGACTTATTACGGCTTCACACCTGGCACATTCAAAACTTGGGCCTTTGAGGGTTATCTCAGTGTGTGAAAAAGGTGTTGGTTTTCTCTTAAACGAGCAAGTTGAACTATCTTTTTCAACCTAGGAGTCTTCTATTGAATACCTTTAGGCGTAAAAATCGAAGGGCATAAAATACTCAAGACGTTGCGATTGATTATTTAACTAGACAAATTACTCTCGATGATTCTGATTCCGCCTAGAGCAGCAAGTCAGTAGATTGCAATATAACCCAAGAGCACCGAAGATTATTTGCAACTCCTGAAGGTGGTTTGACGTGTTCCGAACGTCACTCGAAGATCTCCCGAAAAGATCTCTGTACATTTATGAAAACATCACGAGGAGTTCTGAAGAATTCCAGTCCACCGAACGACGTCCGAAGAACGTTCGAGGATATGCCGAAGACATCTGTGTTTCAGTCGAAGACCCAAGGACTTTCAAACGTGATCGGATTCTGTACGCTTTACGCACTTTGCAGTATTTTATTGTATTTAGTCACATACGATGAATATTTAATCACATAAATTCTCTGGCAGTTCGGGATTTACCCCACAAGAAATATTTGAAGATCCTGTCAGTTGTTAGAATTTTAAACATCACTTGTTAATTCTAATTTGCACGTTTAGCAACACTAATTTTACCAGCTTGTCTGTCGGAGTGTGACCGCTGAGCTTGAGCTCTGACGTCATCAGTATTGTTTTATAGCAACGTCATAAAGGTCCTCATTTAGCTTTATTCCTTCAATTTGCACAGATACATCGCATCACCGACAAATTAATATTGTCTAACAAGTGAAAGAGCGTGGAACAACCGAGCTTTTTACGGTGAGTGCCGAATCTCCTGATAAACAACGCTTTTTTTCTTCACGTAAACTGTATCGAGTCTCGATTCCCGCCAGGTATTAGAATTTGTCGTGGTAATGTCATAACCACATAAACTAAATACAACTACTTAACACATTACCGAAGGTCTTTGCTCTAATTAGACGCAAACTTTAACAGTTGCAGTAAGAACGTTTCGTTAAGAAGTCACTTCAGTCAGTGAAGTGACGAATTTTAATAAAAACGACTGCAATAGCCATAAGCAAAAATATGGGACTGTATTGCTCACTAATCTTCTCTTTATCTTTTATAAATTCCACTACCGTTGGGGTTTGTAACTTCGAATACTTTTAATTGAATCTTTTGCAAGTATTGCGTTTATATCACAGTTATCATCAATGCGTTCCCTCCTCCAAAGTCTATTGCAATTTTTTGTTTGTATATGGATGTGTAATGTACTTAAGTACATTATTCGCCAGAACGTTCTACATTTTTACATGGTTCATATACACCGCGGTTGATTCTCTCCAAGATAATGGTAATATATGTACAGTACATAACCAGCTCTTATCATGAAAGTTGTTTCCAGAGGCCATTCTATTGTTTCTTGTTCGGTTTTGTTTTACAGTTACTTGCAAACAATTAAAAATTTTCGTGATTATGGTAATCACAAAGATACGTGTGCATTAAGTCGTTCACGCGGAACCTTCTGTCTTAGCTGTGTTGTGCTGATAAGAACACGAACTCAATATGTAAATAAAAACAAAATCTTCATTTTTCCTTTTCCGTATACATAAGAAGTGTCTTTCAGGAACCTGGCTTCTATACATTCCCGGACAAGTCTTCTTAAAATAAAATAAAATCCTAAGGTACGATGTAATGGCAAATTGAACGAGCTTCATCCATTTCATTATTTGACTGTTGCGTGATTTCACGGTGTAGGGAAAAGAAAACACGGAAAACAGCACAACAGATCGTTTTAGTAAAAGAGAAGAGAGAAAGAGAAGAAACAATAACAGGAAATGATTTTGGAGGCAGTCTAATAATAGAACCTTGCTTGATACAACACACGTTATATATATAATCGTGCATTTTCTGTAAACCATAAAATAAGGCGTGTGTGCTTCTATAAGTGA
The DNA here is from genome assembly GCA_964030785.1 of Siderastrea siderea. Classification (NCBI taxonomy): domain Eukaryota; kingdom Metazoa; phylum Cnidaria; class Anthozoa; order Scleractinia; family Rhizangiidae; genus Siderastrea; species Siderastrea siderea. The sequence continues at coordinate 2,418,131 of OZ034978.1, read as the reverse complement.
AAGCAACTAGCCAATTGGTGTTTTGAACTTAACTATTTACAAAAAACCCGGAAATTTGGTTCGGAATAACAAAAAAGACAAACATTTTGTTTGCCCAAAAAGATAACTGAAAATCTCTAAACAGAATAATAAAACCATTTATTTATTTATTTATTCTATTTCCAGACTGTTCGCCAATTTTGATCCTTATGCATAGCCATTTAGTTTGACACCAGGCTTTTCGAAAACTTGAAAATTTCCGGTTAATGGAACCGAAAACTCCAGCGGAATTTCCGTTTGATGATTGTGGGTGTCATTTGAATGTGCAACTACCCTGGGTACCAGAGGTTTTTTCTCGCTAGCGTCGGGCGAAATCGGCCGGAGGCCGAGCCGGGTCAGCCGAAGGCTGACACAACGAGCGGCTTGCCGCGACCGCGCAAGAAAAGCCTCTGGCACCCAGGGTAATGTGCAACATGCGGACCAACCGGTTTCTTCACGTAAATGCAAGCAGCATTTTCTGAGAAGAAACCTGTGGAAGGAAACAGGAATAAAAGCCTAAAGTTGTAATGCCTTAAGATTTCAAAAGATCAGTGTAACGCAAGTATCTGTAAAGTGAGTTTAAGTAAAGTATTATTAAAAAAATAACTAAATATTGGCCATTGAGAAAATCTCTATCCTAAGAAAAATAGTCACCATATTTTGGAGTACAATTAAGCACTTTGTGACTAGTAAGGTGCTTACAAGTTTAAAGGGATCGATAAGTTGCTAGTGGGGCATAATTTTGTTTTATTCTGGTCAATTTTGTGTGTCGCGGCCTTTATTTGTATTTTTGCCGTGACACTAAGGATCAAGCTATGTTTGATCCATAGTAGCTTCCCGTCAGCTTGGCAATATTTTGATTTTGAAACAACTTATTCACGCTGCGGAGAAGTAACACTGGAAGAGTGCTCAGATGTGTTAGCACAGGCCAACGATAGTCTACACGAGTTGGCGAGAGTTCACACTTTCACTAGAGTCTTCTTCTTCCTCTTCTTCTTCTTCTTCTCCTCCTCCTCCTCCTTCTTCACGCTCCCACGAAGACAGGCATCGCTTCTGCTCGCAGGCATCGCTTCTGCTCGCGATCCTTGCCTATGTTTTCTTCTGGCGGTCGTTCTTTGATGTCGTTTTGCGTTGTGTGGAGCCGCGATGTGGCGTCTGTGTTTCCGTACTTTTTTTCCCTTTTAACCGGAAAAGTCCCGCTTTGTAAAACTGAGAATAACTCCATCACGATTTTAATTTATATTGATGGGATTGAATGCTGCCTTATCTTGTGAATATGACATCACCTAGCCTTACCCTAGTAAAAATTGACAGCTGTAGAACTCTGTCGCGGGGACTAAAAAACGTCTTTCATTTAAATTGGCAAAAAAAGTCAGCCGGGGTGAATTGAAAAGAATATAAAAAGACAACTTACGCTGCTATTGTAGACAGCGTTCGAAAAGTTATCTAACGTAATAGACGCCAGAGGTCGAATTTCCTGAGCGAAGTGTTGAAATGTTATATTTGTCTGATTTAAGCGAACTATATTCCATTAAGCCTAAAACGTTAATGGCAAGATCGAGACGAGATGTCTCATGCATAACATTTCTTGAAATGTTTTTGCATTTGAAATCACGTTTTGTATTAAAATCAAGTATGTAGCTTCTAACTCAGTGTTAATAAGAGCCGACCAGAGTGTACTTACAGTTAGGGAAGGTTGCGTTCTTTCCAAATCAACTCCGGCCGAATCAAGGTACGTTATAAATTGTACGGATGAAATTGATTTAACAAGTCTTTCGGTCGGTTTTCAAATTATTTAAATCGAGTGTTGTTTTAGAGGTTTTAGAACTAGACCTACACTTTGCTGATAGTCGCAGAAAAAAGTATTCGAAAATCTAATTTTAGAAATGATAATTGAACAAGGTACGACAGTTTACTATTTTGCGGCCCGAGTTTATATGAAAAGGAACCTCGCCTTAACCGTGTAAAGTAAACCCCACTATATAAGACAGTTTTGAACTGTCTTGTGTTTCTTTACAACATCAATATCACCCTTTAACTTTTGGTAAACCTTTGTTAGTCTCTAGAGTTACAAGCGGCTTTCATAACGAACTTGCAACTGAAAAAGAGCCTACAAGTTAAAAAAAAAAAAAAACCTTTCTCTACTTAGAATTAACTGAACCACTGATTTTATCGGTGTAAATATTCTCGAAAGTTAGCTGCAACGCTTCGTGAATATATATTCAGTTTTAGTATGTTGGAATACAACAGACACTCGTCATTTAAGCTGAGTAAAGCTCAGTTCGTGAGCTGAAAATTGTTAGCAGTCGTCTCAAACAGTCGGCCTGCCACTTTCATCTAAGGTTGGCCACAGGCTTTTAGTTTGTGCTTTTCGTATAAGCCAAATCAAATGCGTAAACCAGCTGCATGAATATTCAGTTAAAAATAAAATTTTAAATTTATTTGTTTAAACAAATTAAATCAATCGCAGCTCATACATAGACCCGCCCCTAAATACCATGAAACTGAAAATATAGACGATGACTTTTTCAGAGGGCTTGTTCAGGAAATTTTGCGTCCCTCAACCAGTTGGACTTGTATCGGGTTCAGTAGAAAGTAGTTTCGAGACACTTGTAAGTTTTAAAGTAGAATGTCACAAAATAATCAGCATGAGATAAAATCAAACATAACCACATGAAAGCTACTTACAGAGAGCCATCTGATAAGTTATCATCATAACAGTGAATGATATACCATATGCAGTGATATAACACCAGATTACAAGATTAATTCCAGTTTGTCACGAACCTCAGGACTACAAAGGCACCGGTCCAGTACTCTTCCCAGTAAGGGTTAGGGGCTTATGGCATGCTCGTCTAATAGTTACATAAACGATAAAATAACATTTTGTTTGCTGCTGAATAGTCAAGAGTTATTTTAATAATAGAAATAAAATTACCAAAAAAGGTTAACAATCCTAGAGGTTTCTGGCTTAGTACTTCTTCAGTAGGAGTCAAATCAAGTCCTACTGGAGAAGGGCCGAGCCCGAAACGTATAGGATTTAATTAACCTTTTTTGGCAATTCTTTTCTATTATTGAAATAACACGTGTGGTAGTTTCTTATATGAGGTATCCTGCATACTGGTCAGTCGAAAGCGTCAAGCGTGGTAATAAAGAGAAAGATGGAAACTCAGCAAATCAACAGTTAAAGTATTTATCTTTTACGGGATGAGAGCGGCATGGGACTATCCAAAAACTACATTTTTTAGTTCCCAACGCATGATGCTCTAGCTACTGACCGAGCTTAAAGGCTACTCTCGCCTGTGACGTTTTCCACGCTACTGATCCCGGCACTGTACGGTACGCATGTCATTTATGAACCAAGCAAATGACCTTCCATTTAACAAATTGCAAAAGCGTTGAGATCATGGGACTCTCGTAAAAATACAATGTGTAAAATGTGCTATAGCCTGCGAATACAGCCGCCTCTCCGCGCTCCGGCCGCTTGCCGCGTTCGGAGCGCGGAGAGGCGGCTGTATTCGCAGGCTAAATGCGCTACTGTTGAAATTTTTCTCAATTCAATCGGCAACCCCCATTCGCCACTCAAAGCGGTATGGGGAGACGGAAAATTAAATAAGTGTCTTGTGAGTGCCAACTATTTTGGCAAATTAGTGGGCGTAGGTCACCATAGCGTAGGTCGCCAAGTCGAGAAGTTAGAGTATCCTATCGATGTGGACAAGGTCATTGATTCAGCTCTCTGACAAACTGAACTGATACAGTTCACGTATTAAAATACTTAGGCTGGTAGTCTATTGCGGCAGTTTGAATTTCACCTTTTTTTGTTGACTTATCGTGGACTATCAATAAAGTTACTCTGTCAAGGGATTTATCGGCTGTCGTAGTTCACCAAATTTTCTCCGATTCTGATTGGGCGAAATCGAACACGTGCTGCAGTAGTGCACCTCCGCTGTGGAAAACTATCAGTGCACTTCTGGCGAAAAAAACCCCATTGTTCAAATTGGTGGACAGAGAATCTCTCAATTTTCTTGAAAAGACGAATATTCGTTTCAAAAATGTAAATCCAGTGCTCTCGTCAAATCTGTCAGCATTGTTCTTAGCCAATGTGAGTTGTGAATTTTTGACAGGTTCTTACCATGAATAAACTTTTATTTGCGTTAAGTAGGGTCACTTTTATTTTCCCTCTTGTGTTTTGTCCACTTTTATGTCCATTCCTTTTGCTTTTTTGTTTTCTTTTTGCCTTTTTACTGTTGGTTGGCAATATTTTTCAATCTACTACGAAAACTGGTCTTTCATAGAGGCTTCGATACGTCGCTTTCTATTTTTACTCGTAAAAATAAGGCTAAAAGCGAAAACCAGTTTATAACCTCGACGCGGAAAATTGGAAAAATTGAAAAAACTAAATTTCCCCGAAAACTAAATTTGATTTAGAATAACGACCACATTAACAAAAGGCAAATATATAGATATATATTTGGCTGTCATCCTTGCCTTTTGTCTCCACTCTACATGTCAGTTTACATGTGTTACGGTAAAAAACGGTGTAAACGCTGTATTGTTTAAACCTGTAGCTGTTCACATAGCCGTCAGCTTTTTTTTTCGAAATGTTGATATAACACTTTGCCTTATTTTTACAGCTGGATTGAGTGAGTTCTGCTATTTGTCCTTTGCTTAGTAGCTTCTAAGCAAACGAGTTTTGTTTTTGGTTCAGGTTCGCCAAGTTGGTGCCATCAAACATCACCTTGGGAGTGCAAGAAAAGCTTGGGATAGGTAAATTTATTTTAATATGCAGTTAAACACAAACCTTGCCCTAAACAATACTCGTAATTTTTTTAAAGGGGATTGTCTTAAATCCTTTTCGCGCCCAGTGCTGCACAGAGCACGAAGAAGAGATTGCCATTCTGGCCCGCTTTTGGCTTGCTGCCAGACTTCAGCCTTACTCCTCTAACCAAATTCATTCCTTTCTTTCTTAGCCATTTTGCACCACGTGTCCTTCAGTTTGCCTCTGCTCCTTTTCTGGGTGGTAACCAACTCAGTGCAATTCTGCTGTCATCCGAAGGTTTTTTACCTAAGACGTGCCCTATCCATTCCCATCTCCGAGCTCATTTTATCATGCTTCTAGCTGATGGCATCCCTGCTTGTCTTTGGATTTCTATTAAACTCACTATCTTAGGCATGATGCCCCCTTTAACTTACGAAAACTAGGCTTTTTAGTCCATAATTTTGGCACAGTCGCCTTGGTAGGTACTCCGTTAGACACCAAGCCCCAAGGCTATGAACAAATTATCAACCAAAAGAACTGCGAAGACATCTTATGAATTTGAGGTCAGCATTGGTAATCTCAACCTTAGTAACATACATGGTGATTGATGAAACGGCTGTTCCCTCTGTAACGTTTAATATTATATTACAAAACCTTCTTTTCTTAGAAGGCCTTTAGCCGTTTTCAGTTTCGTGCGCTCTGTTTCAGATAAATTAAATAGCACGATTCTGACTTGTTAATTTTTTTCGTTTCATTTATTTTCACGATAGGAATCTACACAGCTAGAGCAAGGAAATATACAGGAAAATGAACAGCAGCAATCTGACCAATCAGACCACAGAGCCAATCGAAGCTGAGGGGTATACGGAACCGCACGGACTCCGGGTCTTTAGTCTGATAATATTCTCCGTGATCATCTTTGCCAGTTTATTCGGTAACGCTTTGGTTTTGAAAGCCGTTGTGGAGCTGCCCACCCGATACAAGCCATTTGTGTATTACTTGGTCGCTAATTTGGCTGTTGCAGAGATTATCAGCTCGCTGTGTCAGCCATTCCTGATGGCCTACCAAGAAATATACAGCTGGATGTTTGGTGAATTCGCCTGTAAACTGATTAATCCGCTTCAAGTCTTGGCTGTTATTGTAATCACAAGTGACTTGGCGGCCATTTCTGTTTATCGATACCAAGCCCTGCTAACACCATTAAGGAAAAAAATCTCTGGTGTTGTAATGGTTGCAGTTATTGGCGGACTGTGGCTGGTTGCGTTAGCATTGTCGCTTCCTCTGTTTGTTACTCGAATTCTGACACAGCTACCATCGGGGTACAAAGTATGCATGTCACGGTTCCCGAATGCAGGAGGTTACAACACATACAGCATCATCAGGTTTTCTGTGTCCTTTTTGTTGCCCTATTTAATCATGGTGTGGTCGTACGGCGCTGTGACGCTGAAACTCAAGCGTCATATTCGGAAGAACGTCGTTGAAACTCCGGAGATCACGACGACTTCCGAGGATCGTCGAGAGCTGTATAACCCACGGCAAGATCATCCCAGGAGACAACGGCTACACCTGGAGGTGCACAATGATCGCAGAGGAAGCAAGAATACGGGTGCGGAGCTAGAGTGCGACTTACTGAGAATGATCTATGTGATAATCATATCATTTGTGGTGTGCTATATTCCTTATCAGATCTTGTTTCTTTGGGATTACTCAGCAGGGCCAAGCGGCGCTTGGCGCTTTTCTTTTCACCAAATTTTGCGCAAGTACTTTTATATCCTGACTTGTCTACCAGGCGCTATCCATCCACTGTGTTATGGTACAATGAACAGGTTCTTTGCACGAGCTTTCTCCAGGGTTGTGATGTGCAGGCGTTGACGCGATATAGGTCAAACTGATGTAAACTTACGTCAAGGATATCAAGAAGGCTACCATAATGGTGTGGCATTTTGGATCACAACTGTCCTGATATTAAAACTGAGTACCATTAGTCGCACACAAGATGCTCCTAGAACGTCAAGACGAAGATGTAGAGTGATTTTTTAAAGGAAGAACAAAGTGTGATCAGTATTTAAAGATTGTAGCTAGTTTTTTTTAATTAATATCATGGGTGACAAATTACTCCTTAATTTTGGCGCGAAATTTCAGCGTTAATTTATAATTTCACATGTAAAATTACAAGATTACTATGGCAACGGGCTTCTAGCTCAGTGCCAAGATGACGTCGAGGTTAAGATGAATATGTTTTGTGCAGAATTACAGCAATTCTGGAAATATTCATTGAGGACACAATCGGTAATATGTAAATCTTGGCTTTAAATTGACTGAACTTCTCAGAAACCAACTTCGAGGCAAAAAGAAGAGATTATTCGTGATGTTGTGACAGCGAAAATTTTTGAACGGCGAGCCCGCAGTTGCTGATTGAGTGCCGGATTGACCGCGAACTCAGAGAGGTAATTCAGTGGATTTGGGCACTTCTTCGAAAAGAATAAAGGTCAGTTTTATCCAAATTTGCTTCCGAAGTTTACTTTCGCTAAAAAAGTTTCCTGTGCGTATTATAAACGCATTTGTGAAGCATTGCTCGCTGGAGCAAAGTGGTGCTCAATTCAATGAATTTGCGGGATAAAACGCTGGTAACCTTTGCCGAGCGATTTGTTTTGGTACTTTTCAAGTAAAAATTCAGAGTCTGGTGTATTTTGCTGTCGGTTACAAATACGTGAAATCGTCAAAGCGTGGTATAAACTTCCCACAAGATTTTTTCATTATTTCACTCAGCAAATTGTGAGCTTTAGCAAAACTGTATCCTTTAAACTGTTCAATGCTTGGAGTTTTCGATGCGATAAACAAGTCAAAACCCACGATTGTGAGCGTAATTTGTCACCCGTGATATTAATAGGTAATCAAATGGTGACGAGTGAAATTAGAAAATAATTTCACTTGCGTTTTGTCAAAATTCTTATAATTTCTCTCGCCTAAAGGCTTGGAAAATTATTAGAATTTTGACAAAACGCACGTGAAATTATTTCCTAATTTCACTCGTCACCATTTGATTACACATACTTACAACATAGAAGGCAAAATTACTGAATGCTGATTGGTTGAGACAGAGGGCATTTTTACTTAATTTTCTTTCGGACGAGGGCAAAATTACTAATTCCTGATTGGCCAAGCGTCAAAATTACTCGAAACGAAAAGTTCAACACAAGGATCCCTTCAAAGTTTGGTTTTTAACCGGGCTGGCTGGTAAAAATGGTAAGGAAATCGGGTTTTAACTCGAAGAGAAATTCCAGAAGGTGAACATATATGTGTTACGAGAAACAGCAAATGGTTATTTGTTTTAAAACTACTGAAAACTTTGAGGCGACATGGTCGGTAATTTCTGCAGCGAAAGGAAGCTTCGCAACTCCGGTGAATAAAAAGTTTTACGCTTAAGTGTTTTAAATGTGTTTTGTCAATTAACTAGAATTGTATTTATCTCTTAAGATGTACATAATGGTCAGTCTTTCTTGTTCAGTGCGCTGAGCAACAGTTAAACTGCTTGTGAGGTGAATTGTTTACGGGTGGGTACTTTAATTCTAAGGGCCGGCTGATTGTGTTTCAAAGTGCGTGGAAAGTTTTCCAAAAATTTTGCCCTCTGTGTTATAAACAAGTAATCGCATTGAGTCCTCGTAGAATTAAGGATAAATATGCGTGAAAATTTATCCTTAACTCTACTCGGCCTCATGCGATTACATATACTAATTTCTCTAGGTATGTGCAGGGCCCCACTGAAGAGCACCTATTGGTGAAGTGGGCTAAAATATTATTATTATTATTATTGTTAAATAATAAAGTGTATATCGTTTGTCTCACGATGTAGTCACTTGAGCTGTAGATCGCGTCGTTCCGACCGCTTACTGCTAGTCTTCATCAGGCGATGAGGTCGACTGGTTGCGCGTCACCATATGAATCACGATGGTCGGCTGTGATTGGTGCGTTTCGATCCTCATTGTTCCGCTGTGAAGTTGTTTCCCGAGAGGTCCGATTTGAAGTTGTTCCCCTCGGCGGTTCGCTGATGTACCAGTCTCTTGTTGTGTGTCTTGATCGTTGGTATCCTCGCTTCAGGAATTTCAATTCCGTTGTCCCTATTGATGTTATCAGGGCGAAGTCTTATGTGGATAGCTTCCCTGACCCTACGGGTGTACCAGTGTGAATCTCGATCAATAAACTTTACCTCGTTCCAAAGCGGGTGGTGGCCGGTCTTATTGGCGTGCTCAGAAACGGCGGAAGTCTGGGTACGGGCGAGTCGTATATCCCTGTCATGCTCTTTGATCCTCCTGCATAGATCTTCCTGTTTCGCCAATGAAGACTTTTCCAGATTCACAAGGAATCCTGTAGACTACGCCGTCTGTTTAGCCGGATCGACGGTGTCCTTTGGTCGCACTAAATGTGACCTAAGTGTCGTGTCGGACTTAAAGACGGCGCAAATACCTTGTTGTTGTAGGCAGCGGCGAAGAGGTTCTGATACTCCTTTGATATACGGCAAAACCGCGGTGGGCTTAAACTCTGTCTCAGGCTCTACCCTGGGGGCTACTTTTCTTGTCCTGGTGAGCTTCTGCACGAAGGAGGAGGGATAACCGTTAGAAACAAGGACAGATGACAGATGTTTCTTCTCCTCAGGGATGACTGATGGATTGCTCACGAGGTGCTTCGCCCGGTCGTACAGACACTTAACAATACCGCGTTTTACTGATTGAGGGTGGTGTGAATCATACGCCAAGTACTGATCAGTGTGAGTTGGTTTTCTGTAGACACTGGTGGTAAGGCGGCCGTCCGGTTCTCTAGAAACTGACGTGTCGAGGAAGGTGATCTTACTCTCTTTCTCGGTTTCCATGGTAAAGCGGATGGTGGGTTGCTTACTCGACACGTCAGTTTCTAGAGAACCGGACGGCCGACCATCGTGATTCATGTGGTGACGCGCAACCAGTCGACCTCATCGCCTGATGAAGACTAGCAGTAAGCAGTCGAAACGTACGAAGTCAAATCCTGGACAAAATGTTTGAGTCGTCGTTTCGTGTTTTCGTTTCGTCGTTTCGTTGTGTCACCTCCTTGCTTCGTTTCGTCGTCCCTTTTGCAATTTCGTCTTGTTTCTTGTTATCGTTTCGACGTTTCGTTGTTTCACTTTCTTGCTTCGTTTCGTCGTCCCTCTTGCAATTTCGTCTTGTCGTCGCCCCGTTTCGTCATTTCCTTGTTTCGATTCGTCACTTCTCTCGTCGTTTCGTCACTTCGATGTTTCGTTTCGTCGTTTCATTTCAACGTTTCGTTTCGCCGTTTTAACTGCGCTGGACTGGGAACGAGTAAAGGTACAATTCGCACGTCCATTACATGGAGCAGTTATCGTGGTTTGCCCAAGATGGCGAACTTGTCGAGAGGTCTGAAGAATTAAGGACCTACCTCCACCAGAATTTAGAATACATCGTCAACCACGTAAACAAACGGTTTGCATGATGAAAGGGAGAATGAAATTAGCTATCTAATACACACATTGACAGAGTGATTTACATTCGTTCTCTAGCTTCTTCGTTATTTTAGGTCCCCCCCGAGTTGGAAAGTTTGTTGTTGAGAGCTCGTCAAATGATTGTTGCTGTTGGTGCCGATGAGAAATCATTACAGAGACGATTGTTTAAGTCTACAGGATGCCGAGGGCGTCCAACCATAGATATTCCAAAGGACCTACCTCCGCCAGAATTTAGAATACATCGTCAACCACGTAAACGAACGGTTTGATGAAAGGGAGAAGGAAATTAGCTATCTAATACACACATTGACAGAGTGATTTACATTCGTTCTCGAGCTTCTTCGTTGTTTTACGTCCCCCCCGAGTTGGAAAGTTTGTTGTTGAGAGCTCGTCAAATGATTGTTACTGTTGGTGCCGATGAGAAATCATTACAGAGGCGATTGTTTAAGTTTACAGGATCTCGGCCGAGGACGTCCAACCATAGACATACCAAAGGAGATACTAGAACTCTATCTTGAGCATCATTTCACTCCAGTACAAATCGCTCAACTGTTTTGTGTGTCAAAAATCAGACGACGCCTCAATGAATTTTAGCTTACGTTGAAAAGCATAGCTGTCTGACGAGGGCAGAATTAGACGATGAGATGAAAGTTTGCTAATTTCAACCGTCATTTTTTTTGTAAATGGACACAATTAACCTCGTTTGTCTGTTTTGTGTGTTAATTTTAGTTTTAGATTGGGTCATTCCATTTAAGAAACACACCCCACCCACCCCCCCCCCCCCCCACCCACTCCATTGAAAGCTAGGGAAATAATAGGGAAAGAGGAACTTCAAAAATAATTTCTGAGGGGATAGCCGTGTCGGTCCCTTTGAGCCCTTGGAAAATCTTTTTATGAAGGGAGGAATGTGTTGGCACTTTCATATTTTCTCCTTTGGGGTAATTTGTTGAAGTCAAAATTAGCTCTCAATAGTGGGGGTTCATTCAAGCAAAGGTTGCCCTGCTACGTCACGATGAGGGTTTTGACCAGACGTCGAGCTAGTGCTGCTATCATCAAAAATTTGTTCGATTTTTTGTACAGAATCTTTCAAGATATCTTTAACTTCGTCCATCTTTGCACAAAGCGACAGCAACGGCGGGAATCAGAATAACCAATTCATGTAACATACATGCGAACTGTACCTTTACTCGTTCCCAGTCTAGCGCAGTTAAAACGGCGAAACGAAACGGTGAAACGAAACGACGAAACGAAACATCGAAGTGACGAAACGACAAGAGAAGTGACGAATCGAAACAAGGAAATGACGAAACGGGGCGACGGCAAGACGAAATTGCAAGAGGGACGACGAAACGAAGCAAGAAAGTGAAACAACGAAACGTCGAAATGACGAAACGATAACACGAAACAAGACGAAATTGCAAAAGGGACGACGAAACGAAGCGAGGAAGTGACACAACGAAACGACGAAACGAAAACACGAAGCGACGACCCAAACATTTTGTCCAGGATTTGACTTCATAGAAACGTCGCGATCTACAACTCAAGTGGCTCCATCTTGAAACAAACAATATACACTTTATTATTTAACTGTATTTACCACGATGAACAATAACCACCTTTTTTACGACATTATTATTATTATTATTATTATTATTATTATTATTATTATTATTATTATTTTCAAGCTCCAATCCATTTTTATCCTCGGCATGTGCGCCTAAAAAAGCCTTATGTAATTTTCAGCAAACTATTGGGGCAATTTTAATTAAACAAAGCCGAAACATTAGTTTGATATTTTCTTTGAATGCAATGCGTCCTTAGGTTTTAAAGCAATAATTAAAATAGATGACATAGTAATAATCATAGCAGATTATAGTGGTGCTTATTATATGACTTTTAATTAGAATGTGAAGTAAAGTAAGTTAAAAAACAAAGACAATAAAACTGAACTTTGAACTATCTGAACAGCGTCACGGCATCACACGTCCTGTTGCAAACTTTGAACCTTCTAGAGATAAAATTTATTTAAACCATCTGCATTTATTACTAAGCTCTTTTACAAATTTAGAAGTGATTATTGTCATTTTTCGTCTAGTTCCTTATATTCGGCCTCTGAGATCTAACAGGACCTCAAGTATAAAGAACAGCTCTTGTTAAGACGGGCTTGTAGGGCATTGTCTTATAGTTCTACAAGATTTTGTTTGGTCGTAGGAGCTTGTTCAAGCTCACGATGACTGACTGATTGATTGATTGATTTATTGATTAATTGATTGATTGATTGATTGATTGATTGATTGATTTATTGATTGATTGCTTGCTTGCTAAATCCTGTGGGGGTGGGGACGGAAGAGGGCTTATATTTTGACGTTGGTTTTCTTGGGTGGGTTGTTGCAATGCCTCCAAAACAATGTGTTTGAAGGGTTTAGGGTACCCTTTGAAAAATGGTGGCCCGACCGATTGTTGTACGGAACAATTTTTTCAGAGGGTTTTGAACATTATAAGGAATGAAATACGCCATTTAAAGGTGAAAACAAATGAGAATTGACTGGACATTAGAAGCTACTGGAGGGCTCAAAGCAACGAATTAATTGTTTCGGGACAGAATGTAACATTTTCCTCAAAGAGAGGGCTTGTCCGAATTAATGTCAGCAACTGAATACTGAGGCATTTCGGGCCTTGAACTTCCTGAGCCTTTTTAAAGCGTTTTCTAGATAATGCAACTCTAGCTTGTATGGGCCCGTCTTTGATAAACCACAGGTTTTCTTGTTTTGAATTACATTTTTACAATCTAATCCAAAATCCAAATTTATAATTACGGTTTTAGAAACGGAAGTCTCTGTATTTGTAAAGAGGAGAGGACGCAAGAAGAGTTTGAAACCAACAAACAAACAAACAAACAAACAAACAAAAGACGAAAAACAAAACAAAACATTTAAAGAGCAAAGCAAAACAAGAAAAACCTTAAAAGGAAACTAACAGGCAATCGAACAAAAGCCAAACCAAAAACAAAACAAACAGACAAGCAAACGAAAAAGGTGTAGATGGAGTTGTTTCTTTGTTCCATGTGTTTTTCTGCGGCAGTTTTGACAGATGACGTTGAATCCCTGTTTGGAGTACATTGCTAAATTTTCATTTGCTTTGTATCTTCTTCGTTTATGGATCATCACTTTGTATATTGTCAAATGAAACAAAACATTGTGAAGAATTTACAGGCGGCCGATAGTCTCTCAACCCCCTCCCCCCTCCCCTTTTCCTAAGGAAAAAAGGTGAAAAAAAAACTTAAGTAGTTCTTGGTTTCCGGTGACCTGTTATGGACAATTTGCACTTCCGGTTTGTAAGAAATTAAATGTATTTAAACGTATGAAATTTTTAACATTTAACAGATAAACCGTGTTTTGGTTCGGCAGGCCTCTTTATACTGGTGACAGATAGTGAGTTGTATTTGACAGATTGGTTTTGAAAACTGATAAAATCGATTCGGTTTCATAGCTTTCAATAAATGATGGATACATTCCAAGTTTGTTCAGTGATCCTTAAACTGATTAAGCAAATAGCACCTTGAGAACTTTGATTTGCTGTCAGTTCGCCTTTGTAATCGGTGACCTTTGTACGAGTTTAGTGAGACACTTTTGAGAGAGAGAGAAACGCTATAGCTTTACCTGGAGAAATAAATCATTCTTAAACCGTGATATCGTGAAGTACGGCCCCTAGGCATTCACGACAAATGTTTCAGTCTTCAGGCAAGGGCTCCATTTAGATCCTAACGACGCGAGTGCAGGCTACTTGCAACCTACTGTTGTAACAGCGATGCAATTGTCGTTCAAAGGTCCATTTTCATTTTGAATATTTAATTAGCCTCATCACTGAAGGCAGCGAAATTCAGATATTCGCGGGAATCCAGTGACTTCTTTTCCGTAATCGAGAAAATGGACACTATACATGAAAAAGAGACAATTGTCTTGACGATTCAAAGCTAGCAAAACAAGCTATGATGTGCAGTTGTGTCTGTTGGCCGCGCGACACCAAGAGGACTAAGTCAAGTGACGAACGACTACGACGACGACGACGAAAATGAAAAACAAAGAACGTCCCGTTCTTGTCCCCAGAGCTACGCGGCTTCTTTTTAAATTACGATCCCACCGCTGACCGAACAGATCGTAGGCTCTGGGAACGAGAATTAGAACGTCCATTTGTCGGCGACGTGCGCATGCGCACGACGGCTGCCCAATAAAGAAAAATCAAGGGAGTACAGAAAACGTGCTCTCGAGTTACTGTGCGAATGAAAAACCGTGAAAATTGTGATTTGATTTTGACATTTCCAATTGTGTAGCTACCAGTCAGATGGGAGATGAAACAGCAGGACAAACGAACTGTTGGTCACGCAACCGTAATTAGCTTTTTCCGTGCAAACAAAGGTTCAAAACTGCAAACCCGAAGTTGCTTCCAACCGTAACGGCTTTGAAATAACACAGTTGTTCGACTGTTTCCACGGAAAAAGCCAATTGCGGTTTCGTGACCAACTGTCTGTTTGTTTGTTTTGCGGTTTCACTCTAGTAAACGATAGAATTTCCTATGACAGGATGTGTTCGAGATCTTTTAGTTTCGAAAGTGTTGGTGTACAACCCATCCGTTTCAAATAAACAGCCCATTATAGTTTTTAAACTATTCAAATGCCATTTGTTGACAATTACATTCAGAGGTTGCAGTAGAAACCGGAATTTCTAGACTTAACATCTTTTTATGGTCTTACATTCTCGGCCGAGTTTTGAGATTTTAAAGATCACGATTCGGCATCCAAACTCAAACCATGGAAAATTCAGTCATTTCCCTCTTGGATAATTTAGTTCTCGTCTTCAGTTCTTGCAAAAGCTAAACAATTTTTCATTATTTCGTTGTGGCGGTGATTGAACAACCTCGTCCCCAGGGCCTTCTCCTCGTTCAAAATGGCGGTCGGAGAAACCCCTGGCCAAGGCTACCAAAGTGGCTCCGAAAGTTCGTTAGAATTTCGTCACGCAAACACGATGAAATGCCTTCGTTTTGTTTGAATAACGGTTTCCAATTGCAGAAAACAAACAGGGCCATCAGACGCTGGAAACAACCTACGAAAAAGTCATTTCATCATGTGTCTCGTGACAAAATACTCCACGATTCGTGGAGTATTTCAGCAGCCTTGGCAAGGGTTTCTCCGACCACCAGTTTGAACGAGGAGAAGGCCCTGGGGACGAGGTTGGTGATTGAAAACCTTAAGGTCCCCAAGTATATTTGTCAACTTAAGTGTGTAAAAAGCGTTTGAATCAATTTTTCAAGTCAGTGAGATTGTAATGGATCGGGATAATATTCCTCCGTTGCATTAGAAATAAAAGGTTCTAAGTTAAGGGGTCATATCAAGAGTCTAATATCCGGGTAGATACATTTATATGTCATATCAGTAGGGCCAATTGATTGACCTTATAGTTGGTATTCCAAGCTGTACTTTGCAAACATTGAAAACTGCTCGAAAATATCCACGAAAGAACTTGACCGCACGAATAACTGTATGCAAAAAAGGAGTGATCGATCGTTGGGATTTTACAACGCGGGGGACGCATAAAGGGATATCCGGCATTGAAACTCCATTGAAAAGCTGTCCAGGTGGTTTGTTTGCAATCAGTCCTTCTTTCCTGCTGTGAATATGTAGGTGAAAAACCCATCCATTTTCCTATTTATTTTACGTAAGTAGCCAATTATAATTTCTTAACTATTCAATTTTGATTAATTCTTATGAAGCATTTAAGAGGATGCAGAACAAACCGGAATTTCTGGTGTTTACATCCTTATTTACTCCGAGATTTTAGATTTTTGACGCAGGGGACGCGCAAAAGACATCATCATCCGACTTCTAAACTCCATGGATTCAGGGTTGATTCAATAATACTCTTCTTCCTGATATGAAATGATATGAAAAAAAGGAAAAAAAAAACACGACTTTTTGTCAGCTTAATAGTACATAAAACGCATTTGACTAATTTGCCAGATCAGGGAGGCAGTACTGAATCGGGATAACAGATGTTCCAATTGTGATATAAAAGGTCGAAATCAAAAAGGGTATAACATCTGGGGTGAAGTATGCGGGATCCGGGTAGATATATTAAAATATCCTGTGAATAGCACCAAATGTGTGACCTTTTACTCCAAGATGTACTTAAGAAACGTTGAAAACAAGTCGATGAAGAAAGGGACGGACGGAGGAACTCAACCACGGCATAAATAAAGTGATGGCCTTTTGAGATTGTACAGCGCGCAGGGACGCCCAAAAGAGACATCTGGCATCCAAACTTCATGAAAAAGCTGTCTAGATTGGTTTGTTGGTAATTTTATTGTAGCCTGTTGTGAAAGTGTAGGTGGAAAACTCACCTGTTTTCTTAAGAAGCCAATGATCATTAAACATAAAAATGATTTAGAAGAAACCGGAATTTACTCATTTTGTGCGATTCTTGAAATTTTAATGCGCGGGGGACCTGCAAAGAGATAATTGTCCGGCGTCCACTGAACTCCATGAAAAGGGCTTTCCAGGATTGATTTAATACCAGTCAGCAACAACTACACAACTTCTTGTCACCTGACATTAAATGACTGTTGGTGGCAAAATTTTTCACCTTAAAGGTAAAAAGGATTTCACTTATTTGTTACATCAACGAAGTCACTGTAGCAATGTATCGGGGAGATGTTCCACTTATAACTTATGAAAATCGAAAATTAAGGGGGTGTAATGCCTGGGTAGAATATATGTTAATGTCATGTTAGATAGAACCAAATACTTGGCTATCTTTCTCTGTATGAATTTCAAGCTGCGCTTTAGAAACTCTTAACAATGGTCGAGCAAAAATGACTGAAGAACTTGTTCTGGTAAAAAGAGTTATGAAAAAACACTGATTGACTCCTTGTTCGTTCCGCTTCTTTCTTGCGGCCTTGCTCGCTTTCCTGTTACAGCGCAAGCCAGCACACATAACTGCAACAGATTCATAAATTATCATTTTTCTGCTTTCTTCAACCTCTCCTCCTTTCCTTTTTCTTGATCTTCGTTTTCTTTTCTTATTCTTTTAACAATGCCCCTGCCATTACACAGTTACTACCATTTCCGAACCTCCTCTTTCATTTATTGAGAGAATCACTTCTCTTATTTTTGTTCACGTTGTATTTGTTATCTCGCCCTCCCCTTCTGAAGAGACAAAAATTGATCAAATTTGCTGTGTTGAAATCATTTATTGACCCATTTAAATTCGTGACCAAATTCACCCAACTGCTCTCTCTTCTGATGAAGTGGAACTGAATGACCATCTTACCTAAGCGTCTAAGGTTCCAAATTTTTTTTTTCAGTCACATCACATCAGTCCTTTGAGACCTCTCGTGGCTTACGAGAGATGTGACTGTTTTGTTTTGCTGTTCCAAGAGAAACACGCGACCAAAATAAACCAAACAAACACCAAGGTCATATTTATTTTGTTACGAACATTTTAGTTAGAAAGTTTTGAAAATTAAGCGATTATTATTTTCAAACAAAGAGTCCCTGGGTAAAATATATCTATATAAAGAACCTAATATTACTGTGGGTTCTTTCATGAGGCCGGCTTTTTTTCCCATTTCCTCGGCATTTTTACGGCTTATGCGGCGATGTTTTCTTCCTGAAACATCTATAATTAAAAAACCAAGTTTCAAAATGTTTAATTTTCTCAAAGTGCAAATTACTTCCTCTAGTTTAATAGGAAGAAAGCAGAAAAAGAATAATAACTTGCTGAAAGTGGGTATGTTATGGCTTTAAACGGACCCCCAACTGTTTTGAAATAGTGCGAAAATGAGAGACACGGCTACGAATAACGGCAATAAGTACAATTTTGCCTGACAGCGATGAGGTGTTATTCCAGTTTCACAATGTTAAAAGAGCAGAAAGCGAAAAAACCAGAACTGGCTTTAGAAACAAATATTCATCAGCGTCATTGCGGGATAATTTTTGTTGAAATCGGACTAAACGTACAAATTTTTAAAAGTACAAATTTTTATCCTAACTAAACAACTGAGGTATCCTTAGGTTTAATAAATACTCTTTTCATCTACAATCGCTGTTGCTAGGTCACTGTGCACAAAATTATGCGAATCTTTGCATGAAGAAAACACAGTACCTGAAATAGAGAACACTTCTTTTGACTTTCAAATCAATGACATAATGTCAACATTCTGAAACAATGGAAATTGCTTTCAGTCGCCACATTTTGGTGAGGAAAAACAATATTGTCTACTGTTGTCCAGTGAAAAACTTTCAGACAGAGAATTGATTGTTTTAAAATTATATTCACTGGGGGATTCGATGTGAAATGAGTTGAGCCGCATTTGAATTTTCTCGACGTGGAACTCCAGATACACAATTGTCACCTTCGCTAGTTTTTGAATTTGTTATTCTGGAACCCAAACCACCCACTGAAAATATTGTCATGATAAATGTTTCTGCTATCTTATCTCTGCAATTATCTTGAGAAGTTTTTTGTTTCGTGAAAGAGGCAAACTATAAAATGACTGTTGTAGAATTCAAATGAGCCATTTTGAAGATTGAATGCATCCGGAATTACTGGTAAGTTTTTCTTCCTCAACACGCAAAAACCTTAAGTAATATACACTGAATAACATGAAATAAATAGATCACGCATTCCCATTTTTCCCCAAGCACTTTCTTTATTTTAACAAAGTAAAAAGTAACAATTATCAAAAACCATTATTAAATAGCATGTTAATGAGCCACTTTACTAAGAGGAGAAGATAAGTGTATCCGGCATATTGCCAGAACGATGGTTAAATGATGCCGATTTCAAGCACCGAGGGAGGAAAACGTGCGTTAATTAAAATTTTGTTTTCTCTGCAGATCTCCATAAAACGCGTCGTTTGATTTGTCTTTCTAAAGTCTCCTGCACGAGAACGAGAGGAACAGTTTCATAACCTCGAGGATACCGCTTCCAGTTTTCAAATGTCGCCAGTTTTCTAAAAATGTCGTGCTTCAGCAACACCGCTGTCAATCAGTCAACAGCAGATGTTAACAACGGCAGCTCATTTAGCTTCGCCCCTGAACCAGAAGCTTTGAGAATTGTTCGCACGGTCTTGTTCAGCCTGATAGCAGTGCTCGCTTTGGTTGGAAACTACGTCATATGGCGAGCAGTATGGAGAAATCCTGGAGCCAAACCGATCGCACATTATTTAGTCAGTAACTTGGCTTTTGCTGAAATTATCAGCATGGTTTGTTTGGTGTTCACGTTCCATGCCTACGAACCGCCATGGTCTTGGAAGCTAGGACATGTCATGTGCAAGATTTTAGATCCTCTGCAAGTAGCAAGTCTGCTGGTCATTACAACAACCTTGGCCATCCTTGCCGTCTATCGCTGTGTTTTGCTCATCAAACCAATGGTTACCAAACCAACTCGAAGGCAAACGTGCTGTGCTATACTTGTTACATGGGTGGGGTCCGTTGGGCTGTCTGTTCCTGCATGTTATTTTCGTGTCGTGAATTCGTACGGCGACAACTGTGAGATTCATGCATGCGAAGAAGTGTTTCCTGAAGGATTCAAGTACTACCAGGATATTTATTCAGTTGTTCTTTTCGTGATCAACTTTGCCCTGCCACTTGCTATAATGGCAATATCTTACTCTTTGGTCAGCAAGAAGATTCGAGAACACATCTTTGTCATAAAAAGGCTTCGAGACGAGCAGAGCATGGCGATGTCGTCTGTCACCCAGCAGTCCATGTGTGCAGAGGAACTGCAATCAGCACAAGGAGGCGGCCGGAGCAGTCAAACAGGCGATGAAAACCAAGAGGAAATCGAGCCAATAAATACCAACAACAGCAAAGAAAATGATGGAAATCTTCACCGCAAAGGTCGTGCCATGTACGTCAATCTTGAAGAAGCAGAGGACAAAAGAGAATCTCATAACAACTCATCAAACAACGAGAAATCAACACAGAACGACAAAAGTGCTTTTGAACTCGAGAACGATCTATTAAAAATGGTTTATGCTTTGGTAGTGATTTTTGTAGTTTGTTATATCCCTTATCAAGTTCAGTTTCTTTTGGTGGAATTTAATGTTAAGGAGTTTCTGTTCTGGCCTCATCGTTATACTTTCAGTAGAATTGTGTTTACTCTAACCTGTCTACCAAGTGCTTTGCATCCTGTCTGTTACGGAATGATGAGCAAATTTTATCATAAAGTATTTATCAGAATGATAGCTTGTAGAAGGTAAATAGATAAATAAATTAATTCTAAAATTCTGGAGTAAAAGAAAAAAGAAGACAAGCCGAGACTGTAAACATTTCTAAGGTTATCTCAAAAGTTTCTGGTTATGACTGTTGAAATTACAAAAGCTGTTGTGTATATATTCAACCTTTTGTCGGATTTCGTTAGTGACGACATGTATTCAGCAAAGTTTCTAACAACAAAATAACATTCAATAAAAAGTATGATCCTCAAACTGGGCACGTTCAGAATTCTTTCAAACTGTGGGCCAAACAACATTTGCTCGTTTTGATCACCAGTGTAAAGTAGTAAAGTCTTTGTATAGTAGCCTGCGTACAGACGTCTCCTATTTCCTTCCACCCGCGGAAAAGGGACGTCTGCGAAACGGCGTCGCTAATCGTGTTCCAGTATCCTGCTGTTCGGGTTTTAAATTTCGCATAAATTATGATAACACAGTTTTGTTTTCTGTGCCAGAATCGTTTCCCTCTGATCGCTCCATGATCGGAGGTCGAACAGGACTAAGAGGAGGAACTGCATTTTTCTCACAGAAGCATTGCGAACGGCTTTCACAGGAGTTGACGTAACCAGCGAACTGAGATCGTTCGACGAACGATCTACCGACTCCTCCAAAAGAATTCGCTTCTCGGGAGAAGCCGAAGTTCCTACGCTGTCCTTTCCTAGTGTCTCGATCTTTTTTTTTTTACCGTAAGTCCTGCCTTGAAAGGTTTGGAACTATAATCGCTAAAAAGTTCGTCCCCGATTTTTCTCACGTTGGCGTAAAGACCTCTCCGCTTTCGCAACTTTCCCACGCACGGTCTACAAATATATGGCGATGTTTCGTGTACAATGAACTGAAGAGAAAGGATTTCTTCCTGAACTTTAAATTCACTGCGACTTTTCACAAGGTTTCTGTTATTGTTTTTCAGAATAGTCGAGAAACACAACACACAATCTGACGTGTTTTGATCAATGGAAAACCTCGCTAAATGTAGATCGCATACATTATCTCGAGCATTTCCCGACGACAGCCAATCAGAGTTGTTTCTAACAGTGGCTATTGTCAAGCAACCAATAAAAGCACTTTCCATGAATTCCTGAAAAACAGCAGGATACTGGAACACGATTAGCGACGCCGTTTCGCAGACGTCCCTTTTCCGCGAGTGGAAGGAAATAGGAGACGTCTGCACGCAGGCTATTGTATAGTAAAGGAAATTCTGGGAGGCTGTATTATATAAGCAGGTTATTTATTTATTCATAGCAATAAAATGGTAACTGCATATCAGTTAAGTAACGTTGTTTTTATTGTTATTATTTTCCCGGCTGATGCAGAGCATTGGCCACGACAAAGATGGCTTTTCACCTGCGCGCGCGTTCCTCGAATATCACTTCCGGTATCAACGTGATAGTTTTCAACAACAAACAGAAAGCGTTTTAATTTCGTATACTCGAATTTGATTACGATAAAAAAGATCAGAGTTTTCTTTGTTTAAAACTCACCTCAGACTTCCAAAATTGGGAACGTTTTCAGTACGACATAAGACCAGCTAGGACGTTTGGAAAGCCAAAAGGAGGTCGAACATACTCGGTTTAAACTGTGTTATCTTTTAAAGCCCTAAGGGATCTTGCAAAAGAGCCCGACTTTCTCGGTGTTTTGGTTAAATTTTCTCGTTGCACTGGCCGTGGATGTGCTCTTGCCTTCTTCACTGTCCCTATCGTAATGCCGCTGCTTGGTATCTTCAATAGAAGCTTATTCAGGGAAGGCTGCCGCTATTTACGTTTGGCTCATCTTTCTTCGAAATTAATAATTCCACGTGAAAAGAACTAAAAGAATATACTATCATAGAACGTTTTTGTAACGATACTGGGCTATTGATCACCTAGATTTTTATGAGAAAATTATTACGTTTTAGCTTGATTATACCTCCCCGCTCTAAATATAACGTTTAGCCCTAAACTCCATCCAATGACTCGTCGTTTCCCGAACACCACCGTAATACATCAAGAGTTAATTTCTGTTTACATTTTTTTTACTTTCATTAAGGCAGTTTTATAAGGCAATTAAGATAAACAACTTAAATATTTCAGCGTGGTTATCCAGATGGAATTGTTTCTGGTTCGTCAAGTCGCTGTACCGTCGCCGGCTGCAGATGATGGGTTCTTCAAAAATCCCCAGACTCTCCACCAAGTTTGGCTTGAGTTCCTGCTTGCTGGTATTACCCGTGCCCTTTGACCAGTCGGTCAATGTAAGTGAGCGTCGGTCGCGCTCTTTCAGCGCTTTGTCGTGTGTGGCTCCCAGAAAATAAGCGGACTAGCAAGTAGCTGAAGGTGGCGCCCACAATGACAAGCAAAGCGAAGGCGCTGTTTCCCTTACCAAAACAATCTACACAAACACAATAGATTTTGGTAACAAGTCACACAACAAACTTAACAATTCAGTTCAGCAATACTATCTGTAGTACAAGATCATAACTTTAAACGCTTAATTCTGTGATTGTGAAAGAATTGTTTAATTCTGGAAGCAGTTTTAAATTACTATTTCTTGAAATTAGTTTGCCATTACATGAATCTTCAGGCAACTTTTTAAAGGTGATTTACACAATTCATTCTTGGCAAAAAAATTAGTTTAAGCTGGTGCTGAAATTCGCAAGAGGTCTTGATTTTTGTTTATACACTTTTTCAAATGCCGCCTGAGATCCATGCGCGGAAAGAACAGGAAAGAAATTTTAATAATTGAAAGTGATTCGCTATTGCAGATTCCAAAGATTTCTCACCCTCTTTCTTTTAGGTGCATCTTTTTCATCATTTTTTTTTTTCAGGTTAGTGCCTTTCTCTTTCAGGAATGAAACTGCAGGTTCGTGTCTACACTGGTGTGACATGTTTCTTCTACGCAGACTCCTCGGTAGCCAATCATTACTGAGATATTAAAGGAACTAACTGCAATCACACACAAAAGCATATATCCATCCGCGGGTCACGACGGCCTGCATCTTGCAGTGTGATTTTATTCGAATCTGCAATTCTAGTTTGGTCTGTGATATGCATTCTATTACCTCAGTCAGGTCTGAGCTGGATCATTTCGCCATTTGAACAACATGTACACCAGACCGGCAAACGTCCTAGACAGCGAGTAGTCTCCTATGTACTATGTAGCCAGTTTGGGCTCGTCAAGCAACGCTCCTCCCCACAGGAGCGTTGGGTGAGTAGACTGCGAAAGGTGCCTTATTTTTTCTCCTCAGAGAGTAAAGCGAGCGCGATGCGAGAACAGCGCGATCGGCGAAGCTGCATGTAATCAAACTTAATGAGAGCGAGCCGCGAATAAGGTTTCGCCCCTCACCGCTCACCATCACCGCTCGCTGCCCATCGAATCGCGGTGACAGACTATTTTGCTCGCTTCACCACGCTTGACAGCTCGCAGTAAAACATGGTGACTGAATCCCAATGATTCACACACTGAATGCTCTTGTTCCGTGATGGAAGGTGGGAGAACGACTCTGAATGGAACCGAAAGAGGCAAACCCCTAGCTAATGTTTTGTTACTGTTGTGTTCAGGTCTTAGTACCAAATACCTGCTTTGAGATGATTCAAAAGGCGTTTTTGGATCAATGAGAAAAAGCTTATCATGTAATACTGTATTTTCGCCTCCTTTTTATCTTCCCTAGTTCATTTAATTGGCTTAAATTTAGCTAAGTTTACTTATTTGGAGAGTACAAATTACCACAAATTGTGACTATAACAGCTATAACGTGCAATAGTTCTGTCATTACAAATTGTGACACGCATTGTTACAATTGACAACAGTCACCCTACTCATCCTGGACTAGTTCAGCCTTACGTTCAGACCTCTCTTGGTTCAGAACATTACAGTGAAATCTGATAATTAACCCTGTCTTCGAGAAACGTAATTTCAGCTGATCTAAACACGCGCAATGTAGGCCTATTTTCTTACAAACGGGAATCAGTTATATTATTTACCCTCATCAATTCGGATGTCTACAAGAAAATATCTTGATAAAGGCTTTACGATAAAATTTGCTCATCATGCCATAAAAAATCGGATGCAACGCGCTTGGTAAGCAGGTTAGAGTAAACACAATCCTACTAAAAGTGTAGCGATGAGGCCAGAAATTAAACGCCTTAACATTAAATTCCACCATAAGAAACTGAAGTTGGTAAGGAATATAACACACTACAAAAATTACCACCAAAGCTGAAACCATTATTAGGATATCGTTCTCTAGTTCAAAAGTGTCTTTGTTGCTTTTTGCTTGCGACATGCTTTGATTATGAGGTAGACTTTTCCCGTTTGCTCTGTTAATGTCGTCACATCCCTTCGTCTGTGGTTTTCTGTCCACCATTTCTGAACTGCCAATTCCAACTTTCAAGAGCTCAATTCTTTCCTGGTTGTCTATCCTTGTTTGATTCACCTGGCCAGTTTGCCCCTGCACACACGTTGACTGCTGAACCAACGGCAAAACCGCCTTACTTGGCTGGTCTCGAAGCCTCTTAACGACAAATATATGTCGTCTGATTTTCTTGCTGACTAAGGAATAAGCTATCGTCATTGTAACAAGTGGCAGGGCAAAGTTAATCACGAAAAGAACTACCGAATAAATATCCTGGTAGTGCTTGAAGCCTTCTGGAAACACTTCTTGGCATGCATGAATGTCGCAGTTGTCACCGTATGAATTCACGACGCGAAAATGTCCTGCTGGAACAGACAGTCCAACAGACCCCACCCATATGAAAAGTATAACACAACGCGTTTGTCTTCGGGTTGGTTTAATAACCAATGGTTTGATGAGCAAAACACAGCGATAGACGGCAAGGATGGCCAAGGTTGTTGTAATGACTAGTAGACTTGCTACTTGCAGAGGATCCAGAATCTTGCACATGATATATCCCAACTCCCAAGACCATGGCGGTTCGTAGGCATGGAACGTGAACACCAAACAAACCATGCTGATAATTTCAGCAAACGCCAAGTTACTGACTAAATAATGTGCGACCGGTTTGGCTCCAGGATTTCTCCATACTGCTCGACACACCACATAGTTTCCAACCAAAGCGAGCACTGCTATCAGGCTGAACAAGATCGTGCGAACAATTCTCAATGCTTTTGGTTCAGGAGCCATTGTAAATGAATCGGTGCTGCTGATGTTTTCTGCTAATGTTTGATTAATGCACGGCATCTGATCCAGACCAAACATTTGCTGCTGCAAAAGATGAATAAAGTACTTTTAGCTCATACAGTATGACTGCTGGCTAAGGCTTAACTACAGCTTTAGAATAGTTAGGAACTGGGTTAATATTTAGAACGGAGCTTAAATAAAAGTATAGCTATCCTTAACAAAAACGGTGTCTCGCAATGTTTTTGTGAGGATAGTGTGATTGCTATTCAAAAGATAAACACCTGTCGGCGTGTGGTGTCCTATTTATGAGCCGCCCCCGGTTTGCATGCAGGCATGGTTAAGATTATATCACTTCCCTGATTTCCCACCAATTTGCCCTTTGCTCCCCAAGGAGATATTGTGAAGAAAAAATGAGAAGGAGATCCTGTCTTAGAACCTCATATATGTCACAGCAGGGAATTACGAGTTTAATTTCGGGATGATCGAAATCCTCTGTTGTTTCCGGATGCATGGTGTTTGTTTTTTCTTTATAGCGCTTAATTTGTGCGTCTACTTTTCGTAAAATGAAAATTCCCAAACAAGTCTAAAATGGCCGCCTGAAAATTATGCTACAACAGGTGACTTGTGAATTGCAATCCTCGAAAAGTGGAAAGTTTTCGTTAATGATTATTAATTTAGCCAGTAAAAATAATTTTCAAGTTAACTAAAGGAAACAAAACTAGATTCCATGCCGATGTAAGGTATGGAAAAATTCTTGTTAGGGTCAATCATTTTCATGTAATGACTTGCAGATTTGTTCAATTTTCCAACTGAAAAGCCTAATAATAATAGGACTCCGTGTAGAGTATTGTTAAGATGAATTTCACATTCCCTGCCATGTACGGAGGAAACCTAAAAGCAAAATTTTCCAAAGGTGTTTAATGGGAATGCCTGTGTTTCTGATTCTTAAGCAGCTGAGCATTGATTCGGTAGTTATCGATTTCAGGATCAAACTGCTACAAGGTTTTTCTTTATTTTTGCCAGCTGCATCTCGTCTTCCAAAAAACTGCTAGTGGATAAACAAGTTTCCCAAAATAATAATAATGATAATGATAAAATAAAAATAAATCAAATATCGGCTTTACAAAAGTTTCGGTTCCACTTTTTAGGGAATCGACCTAAAATCATGTTGTATTTTTCAGTAGTTTTAGCACCAAAATTTGGGGGGTTTCCAAATTATCCGATGAGAGGAAATAAATAAACACTTTGAGCATATGCTGCATCTAGCTACTAAGGTAAAACAGTTTTTGCAACTCCATGAGGATTGCACGATTTCTTGTTTATTCAGCTTTAATCCTTTTAGCTGCAGTATTAAGAATTGAAACGAAGCTTTTTGGTAGGTTAATGGAAATAGAATGTAAGGGTTAGATAGCTTGGGTATATGGAGAAGGGATGGATTTCTTCAATTTGTTATAAGCTCTTTTGTTTTTTTATACAGAGTTCTTTTCAATTCAGTTCTATTTATTTTCTATTATTTACATTTTCACAGCTGTCAACGTAAACATTATCATTTTAATTAAAGTCTGTTATTATAATTAGCGATTTGGTAATCAAGTAGAGGGCGGAGAAATTGCTAACGAACTTTTGAGATAAAAAATTCTTGAATTGGCTACTTAAAAAAAATTAAAAAAACTTTGCATTGGGGCCAAATGTTGGATATTCATTATGCAAGTCACCTGTGAGTCCATTGTCCATTACAAAATAGAATAGACATTCTGGTCGCTTGATACGCTTTATTGTCGACACTTTCAATTTTAATATAATGAATTTCTCCGTTGCTCAAACGGCTATTAAGCTTGGGTTAAAATTCTCCAAATTACACGATTGAGCACTAACGTTTTGTTTAAGCAGTATTTTGCTTTACTTTCCAGTGTTTTATCACATCGTCTTTGGATGAATATTAAGCAAAGAAGAAGAAAAATAAACAAACAAACAAAAAAGAAAAGAAGAGGAAAAAGGAAAAATTAAAGACGCCTTTATTACCAAATAGACTTAAT
The DNA here is from genome assembly GCA_964030785.1 of Siderastrea siderea. Classification (NCBI taxonomy): domain Eukaryota; kingdom Metazoa; phylum Cnidaria; class Anthozoa; order Scleractinia; family Rhizangiidae; genus Siderastrea; species Siderastrea siderea. Next base: position 2,390,448 of record OZ034978.1, on the reverse strand, counting down.
TCAAATATGGCCGCCATTGACGTTCATCACCGAAAAGAATAATTTTTAAACAAAAGCTTATTAAGGTCTCGAATTATATCAGCTGTTCACGAATAAATTAGTTTGAGCAAAATTTTGGCTGAAGCCTTAGTTTAAAACACTTTATATTTTGGATATTTTCTGGCCGGTTCCGCTTAGACTTTTCAGAGATTAAGAAGCATGGAAAAAAGCGTGGTCCCAGGAATGTTTTTATATCCAGTGGATCGCACTTCATGGCAAAACGGTTTTGCCTTAGTTCTTAATATGTACATTTTATTTTGTGTCTATGTTTTCCTCAAGCACAAAGCTACTTGAAAATTGTACTTCTCAGTGATCAGTCAGAACCTTTTGTGTCACATCAGAAGACGATTTCGGCATTTCGAGTTTCAATGTTAGGTTTCAAGGAGCAAAATTGTCCGCGTCCAATCTATTATTTAGAAGGCTGTTAAAAATATTTTCCTTCTGATGTGACACAGTACAAAGCACCTCGATTTCCTCAGTTGCTGTTTAAGCTCAACAAATTACTTACCTGCGCTGATTTTTTGGCCTGGAATCGCTGTTTACGTTGAGATTCGCTACGCTCAAACGAACGTTAATTATTTTACGCTTAAACACATAAAGCAAATCAAGGCATATGGTAGGATGCACAAGCGGATCCAAACACACTTTAAAACATGAATGTTACAAATATATTACATAATTAATAATCGATTACAAGCATGTTATACTTAAACTTACACAACGCAAACTAATTACTAATTAAACTATACATATATTTTAATAGCCGTTCTCTTTTTTACTTCTCTGTTCATTTTGTGACACGAAATTTACATTTACAATAACGGGGTGATGTCAGATTCCTAAATACTACGCTATTTGTAACCTGTTCTCAAGGCTTTCCTCAAGATAGTACATATCTTAATAGAATCTGATTGTCGTCTGCATCTGCCATGTATTTTAAGCAACTTTTCTGGCACTGAGTTACTAACATTGCATACTTCAGAAGTAATTCTACCGGATATCAGGTTATGAAGGCCGAGATCCCAGCTGTCTTAGACTAAGAATTTCCCTATATCTGGTATAAGATATTTTGCCATTCTAAGGATATAGCTATAATCACTACTGTAAGAAGTAAGCGGTCTGGATAATGCTGTTAGCCTCGATACCAGAAAATTCATGTATTTTCTTAAAACACCTACAGGGCAGTGCTTAGTTCCGGATACATTAATACAGCCATAGTTCTCTCCCTTATAGATGTCCATCTTTCAGTTTGCGGTAAGATCCTTTTGTACTCGTTATACTGAAATTCAGTATGTTTAGGAACAATACTGCACAATTCGTTATCGCGAAAAAAATCGGCAAGAGCTTATAAGCAAAAGGCAGCAATTCTACTATCCTTTAAATTAGCCTTTTCTTTAGCGTGCGTACCAAGCGTGGGGTGTTTCACAGCATTTTCCGAAGCATTTTTCGCTTTCTGGTCGCGCGAAAAATTTGCGCTCGAGTCAATTTTCAGGCTTCCTCTTCCTAGCAATAGGAAATAAACAGGCTGAAATTCCATTTAGCCGCAAAAATACACTTATTCTGATCTTAAGCACCTAATATATCTTTCTTAATAAACATTCTTTTACAATAGTAACATCAACTTAGATCGCCTTGAAAAACGTGTTTATTGACCAAACCTTACGGCTTTGAATTGTAAATTAAGCTAAACATTTTGAGCGGTATAATCTCTACAAGCAATAATTCTAATAAACGCTTTATGATAAAACTTGCTCATTACTCCATAACAGACAGGATGCAAAGCACTTGGTAGACAGGTTAGAGTGAAAACAATCCTGCTAAAAATGTACCGATACGGCCAGTACGCAAAGGTGTCAACTTTGAATTCCATCATAAGAAACTGAACTTGATAAGGAATGTAACAAACTACAAAAATCAACACTAATGCAAACACCAGTTTCAGTATATCGTTCTCGAGTTCCATGGTATTTTTGTTAGGCATGTTCAGGGTTCGATTGTTCAGTGGTAAATTCAAATTTTCTGGTTTGAGGCTGCCACGTATGGTTCGTTGAATTTTGTTGTCCTTTTGATGTCCTGCAATATTTGTTAGCTCAATTTCCTCCTGGTTTTCATCGCCTGTTTGACTGTTCAGGCTCCCTCTTTGGGCTGTTTGCAGTTCTTCTGCGCATACGGAGTACTGGGTGACCGATGACATCGCCTTACTCTGCTCATCTCGAAGCCTTTTTATCACGAAGATGTGTTGTCTGATTTTCTCGCTGACTAACGAGTAAGATATCGCCATTATAGCAAGTGGCAGGGCAAAGTTGACCACGAAAAGAACCACTGAATAGACATCCTGGTAGTGCTCAAGGCCTTCAGGAAACACTTCTTCGCATGCGTGAGTCTCGCAGTTGTCACCGTATGAATTCACGACACGAAAATGACCTGCTGGAACAGACAGTCCAACAGACCCCACCCATGTGACAAGTATAGCACAACACGTTTGCCTTCGAGTTGGTTTGGTAATCATTGGCTTAATGAGCAAAACACAGCGATAGACGGCAAGGATGGACAAGGTTGTCGTAATCACCAGCAGACTTGCTACTTGCAGAGGATCCAGAATCTTGCACATGACATATCCCAGCTCCCAAGACCATGGCGGTTCGTAGGCATGGAACGTGAACACCAAACAAACCATGCTGATAATTTCAGCAAAAGCCAAGTTGCTGACTAAATAATGTGCGATAGGTTTGGCTCCAGGAGTTTTCCATACTCCTCGACACACCACATAGTTTCCAACCAAAGCGAGAGCTGCTATCAAGCTGAACAAGACCGTGCGAACAATTCTTAACGCCTCTGGTTCAGGAGAGAACGCAAACGTACTGCTGTTAGTGGCGTCTGTTGTTGACTGATTGCCAATGCACGGCATCTTTTCATTAACCAATGTCCTCTCAAGACTGAATCATTTTTCCCTTGTGGTCGAAAGTAGAAAGCAAATTATCCTACGTTCAATGACATCATTAGAGGAAGTACTGAAATCTTTAAATAAATGGATCCTGTTTCCGTATCGCTCTCGAACATCCTTAATTAAGCACTGTGAATAATGCCGGATTCACTGATCTTTACCTTCAGCAGAATGGTCCATTTGCATGCTATTAAATAATTATTTGAGACAATTTATGGTTTTACCTTAAAAAGCTTAAATTCAATCCATGCCGCAGGCAAATTTATCATAGTGGTTTATTCACATTCTGTTTAATTTCGTATGAGCGGTCTTCGTACTTGTACTCGGAGAAATTCTTGTGAAGATCGGACGTAAAAGACTTTTGACCAATCGAAACTTCGTATATGAATTAAAAGTGTCATTTACATTTGGTTTGTAAAAAAATTTCTTCATACAATACTGTCATTGAGCGCTACCTCGACTACTTGAAAATTTTGACGAAACAATTAGCGTGCAATTAAAAATTTATCTCCTTGGTATAGGAAACAGCGTAATGCAAAGTGGTTTAGAGAGTTTCTGGCGTCTTAAATGACCTTTGATAGAGGAAAAGAGAAAACACCGTTGGCGGTAATAAATACAAAAATTGATTTTGAACGGTAGAAATTCCCAGTGTAAATTGTGAACGACGAGAAAAGGGGCAGTAATGAGATCATACTTTTTCCACAGGAAATTAAATAATTCGCTGGAAGACAGACCTCTGTTCACCCATTTTTTTGCTTCAGTCTAAAAGGATACAGGCTCGCGCAGACGTTTTGTTTGCTTGACATCTTATAACTTCTCTCTGATACATTATAATCAGACATTTAAATATTTGTGATTTCGTGGATTTTTTAAACGCGAAAATTTGAGATCGGACGCAAAGACAGTCGCTCATTTAATTAGAAAAGACATTTTGAGAACTCACTATTTTCGTTATTTTTACGAAAGACTACTGACTGCAATACGAGTGCTTCTTTTTCTTTTCATGCCCAGAATTTGCCGGTGCGAGTGCCTTGCAGTTTCTTTTTCGTCGGTTAGCAAATTTAAAATAATCTTTGATATGCGACAATACAAAAAGAAAACAAAATTTTGCCTTTGCTACACAAACTATAAACGGAAGACAAACATCGTGGATGTGTACGACAACATACTACGAAAATAGACTATTCTAGAAATTAAGCTTCGTCTGTCAATGATATTTTAAAACAATTAATATTGGTTGAAACAATAAATGGTTTATTTACTGCTAGCTTCTTAAATATGGTTTTTCAAACATCACGAATTCATGAACATCTTTTTATTATCTCGCCAATTTACTGGTATGAAAATTTAATTTATTTGAAATAACGAAAACATTTCAACCTGACCGTGATTATGATTTGGATCTTTGCAAAAATGGTTAGTGAACGTTCTGTTAATACTCCCTGGGTCAATACGCTTAAGTTTTTGGAATTTTATTATTCTCTGTTATCAGTTGAGATTCTTTTAGACTCCTTTCAATTTGATATATTAAATTTAACTTTCACTGCGAATCCATAATAGCGTAAAATTCGATCCCCTTCCTTTATGTTCTCGTGGTCTTGTTGGCAGAAACCACATTTTAATATTTAATCGTATTTTAAATAATATCTTGATTCATCTGAAGCCCTGTTGAAATCAAACTGGTAGATCAGATTCCGATAGGAATCCATCCGGCTGCATTATTTCCTTTGCCCGTCTCTGATGTACTATAGACAAATTTGCGGGGCGCCTCAAAGAAACGATGATCTTACGGTCATTTTTACCTTCAAAGAAAAGCACCAGAAGGAATGACATGTTCAGAGAGAATAAGGATCACTCTTTAGCACTTTGTTTATTTTGTTTATGAAATTTGTGTGAGTTCAGCGTAACCAACTTTCTCTGGTTAAAGTATTGTTTGAAGGAGGACGGACTATTAAAATTACACGGATGAACTTCTTTACCAACAGCATCTCATAGTGTTACGTGCATTTCCGTTTAACGGGGGGGGGGGGGGGGTGTAGTCTAGTAAGATTGCGCCTGGCCTTCAGTGTTATCGTTTAACACAAGTTTCAATCACAGATAAACATTGCTTAACAGGGAAGCTTCTACCTGAATGCTATGTTTTCCTTAAGTTTCAGCTGTTTATCGTTTCACTCTCTTAGAGGATACAAACAATTCAAAAAAGCCATCATGTGCGTGTTGAAATTATTTCGTAATTCAGTGAGATGTAAAGATGTTTGAAAATAAAATATTGAAGTACGTACCGTAGTTAATAAACAGACACCAAAAACCATGGTAAATAGATTTATTCCCTCTTTCTAGATCTGCTATTAGTCCATTACAAATAAGTAGCTCATCAACGCAGGCGCCTTTGATTTTCATTGCTGTAGACCTGGTTCGATGACCATGACTTAATGTAATAAAACGCCTGGTTAACCGTGCTTTTCCTGGTTATCCTAAATAACCAGGGTTGTAGGGTTTGACCCTGTTGTACGATGTCTAGGTCAGCTACGTAAACCTGGTTGGTCTGGTCAAATTCTACTCAAGGATGTTAAGGCCATACGCTCCGGGCAAAATTTGCATAAAATTGCTTTGAAGAGACCTGCTAAACCAGCCTCAAAATTGGCAACAGAATAGAACTTGATGACCTTAAATCAATGTGTCGATTATTTGCATCATGTGACCAGTTATTTCCTTGCACAAATGGAAAATCGAAATGGGATATCAAATGGCTATAAATGTGATCGTACAGTTCTTTAAACGCATCTGTCCTGAATGGCTGACCACGATGCTCAGTTAAAGGGTCATTTTGTAAAAAAGGGAACGTGACACTTTTACCTTCTTAATAACATAGGCCCGCAATGCGCGCAGAACGAGTGTTGGTTCTTCTCGACAACAAAGCAAGCGAGGCGTGCGTAACTGCTCGTCCCATGAAAAGAACGGGTAGCCCTGAGGACTGCATAAAATACCGTCTGGCCCCAGAGCTGATGTGGTAGTCGTGAACAAAGTCTTGCCAATGGACATAGACTTAAAGAATTACAGCAACCAACGTTGAAATTTGACCAACTGAAAAGGCGACCAAAACCCTGGAAAGGTGGGATACCGAATTATTCGCCCTCTCCTCACCAAAAATAGCCTCACAGACTACGCGCACTATCGCTGTCTTTTGGTCTTTTGGTCTGTCGTCATCAAAAACATGAATAAAGAAACCATCAAAACAGACGCATTTCAATAAATCGGCGATAAAATTCCCAATAAAGTAACCACATCCTTACGATTGATCAGTATGGGCATCTTAACAGCCGCAAACAACCCAAAAGAATTGAACTCCTCCCCATGCCAACTCGTGAATGCTAATAAATCATTGCTTTGTGACCAGGTGCATTTTCCACGAAACAAAGACTTCGAGTCAAAACTATAGGCTCTCTTTACGGTAGTTTCACCTCTCCTTACAGGTTACAAGAAAGCGCTTTATGGTCATTTAAACCAGCCGTTTTGACTCACTCCAGCTCCCACAAACAAGTGTTAGCGCGACTCAACATATGGCTCAACTTACTAACCGGCATGACAAAAATTGTGACAATACATTTTGACTTTTGCGTTACTGACTGACGTAATGTTTCAAATCTGATTACTCGGCGCACTTGTCTTATCGCTTTGAATGTTGAATTTTGTTGAATATGGAAAATTGAACTAAAAAGTTGAATGTCGATATAAATTTGTCCACAACTGAACGTGATCATGCCGAGAGTTGTGAATATGTATGTATATGTAAATGCTGCCGTGAATGTAGCACTGAAATCAAAACATGATTCTCGATAAAGAGAAACACACCGTCAAAATCTGGAGAAATTAGTAGAAAGCGAAGTCGTCGTTCCACGTTCAAACACGTTAAAGCATGCCCTATGACGTAATCGTCAAATCCAGCTCGCTCTTCCGGGAGTCAACAAGTTGTCTCGAACTCTTAAATCGAACAAATCGGTTCAAAAATCAAAGAGTAGAGCAGAAAAATTAAAAAGACCAACTGGTATATCCTTCTGTACCACTGTCCAAGAGGATCGATTTATCGATAGAGTAAGTATAGCAGAATTGAAGCTAACAACATGAACCCGTTTATTTCGTTTCGTGTATTTACGAGTCGAGTTCAAACTGGCGTTCACACGATCCTATCCTCTCTCAGTTAGGCCCCAGTCACTGACATCCGCCATTTTTGACTCCAGAGCCTTCGGTCGTTGTTTTTTGGACTCGCAGAACGAAAACTACACCGGAGCACTGGGGTGGGACATCCCTGGGAAAAAGTCCTAGGAACGAGGTTTGAGACATCCACGTTCCGGTCGTCTCGTACCAGTCCTAATCTGAGAACCGACGTCTTCTCCGTTTTCCCTCCCTACATAATCTGACTACGCCGGTTAAAAAGAAAAATTCTTGTGCATTCGGGACACAGATTGTCTCCATGTTTTTAGGCAAATAAGACAGTATCGTTTTTCCCAAATCAAAGTCAACCATCCTTGGCCCATTTCAATATACGCCAAACACCTTTTTGTCTTAATAAGCGAACTTAAGCACAGACGTTCTTGAGCCACGGACGTCAAATGGAAGTTGAATGTTCCCTTTGTTGGCCTGTTTGTGCTCCCTACCGAGGCCTGAAAAACTGTTGTTTTGGTATCGGGTGACTTTCTGTTATGGACGTTTTGGCATCAAAACGGAAAGCTTCAAACTTCCGGTTGCCATCCGTGGCTCAAGAACGCCAATGCTTAAGTTCCCTATTATGACTTCATCAAACACGTGATTGCAATAATTGAAGATGTTTAATCCTTTTTGCTGTGTACTTAAAGTACTTGTTAGGACTAAAGACGTTTCTCCCACAGGGAAAATAATTTACTTCGCGGGTAGTCTAAACCAGGAGAGTAACCATGCTTTAACATGCTCGAGTACCGAGAACCAGGCTAAGAGGGCTGAAATCTAATACGAAAGAAAAAACCTCTCGCCTTCTAAAATACCAGGCTTACCAGACTTTAACCCTGCCATTAAAAACCTTTGGGTAAACCCTAGAATAAGTGGCTTTTCTGGTTGGTGAGCAAGCAAACAAAGCAAACTGTACAGCAGGCTTAGCGAGTTCGTACGCAACGTTCAGGAAGCCTGTTAAGCCGCCAGTTTTCCTGATACGCTCAGTATGCCCGGTAATATAGGGTATGCAAACGTTTTGGGCAATACGTCTGGAAAGCCTAGATTAAGCGGGGTAAAATGTAATACTGCTAATCTTTGAGGCAACACCAGTACTCTAGAAAACAACACCCGTGCAATTCAAAGGATTTTTCTGTTAGCTTTAATCTTTCACTACTATTTTCCTTATTTACTTGAATTTACACCATTAAGAGGACGTTTAACTCAAACTGAAAAGTGTCTGAAGAAGGACTCCTTCCCAACAAACTAGTACCAAGGGGAATTATTTCTCTTTCAACCATTTAACACAGGATGTCAATTTGAGTCAGACATTTAATTCAATTAAATACGGTAGTTTCATTTTTATCTTCCTCTCAGTTGTTTTTTAGGTTTTACTCTTAAGGTTTTAACTCGATGCATCTCGGTAAAAATTTGGAAACTAGTGATAACCCCTAGGACGTGTATAAGAGGAAGGCAGTCATTTACTACTTCTTTCACGAAATGCAGTCAACCAACTGAAACGTGACAAAACCCTCTTGTGTTCAATATTTTATAAAATAACTAACTAACCCGGACATCAGAACCTCAGCCACGAACACGGAGTCCAAGTCGCTCTTTATACACGCACTATCACAAAGCGGACTCACCGCAACAAAGCCTGGAGAAACCATGAAACGATGAAGACCTGCCGAAAAACAGCATGGCCACATCAGGAAAAAGGTGCACCCACTGCAAGACAACCTGAGCACACCGAGAAAAAGGTGGCCCACTGCAAGGTAGAACCACTGCAACACAATCTGGACACACCAGGAAACAAGGTGGACCCACTACAACACAATCTGGACACACCGGGAAGCAAGGTGCACCCGCTGCAAGACAGCCTGGAAACACCAAGAAAAAAGGTGGACCCACTGCAAGGCAACCTGGACACACCAAGAGAAAAGGTGGACCCACTGCAACACAGCCTGGACACACCAGAAAAAAGCTGGACCCACTGCAACACAGTCTGGACACATCAGGAAGCAAGGTGAATTGACACAGCAGGGAAAATGTAGATCCACAACAAAAGAGCCTGGACACACCAAAAACAAATTAAAGCAGACCCACTGTAACACAGCCAGGACACACCCGAACACAGAATGGACCCACCATAAAACAGCCTGGACACACCAGCGAAAAGGTGGGCCCACCACAAAACAGCTTGAGCGTACAAGGCAGACCTACTACAAAGAGCGTGAGCACACTAGTGAAAAAGGTGGACCCCCACAAAACAGCCTGAGCGCACCAGGGAACCATACAGAACCATTACAGCACAGCTTGGACACAAAGAAAAGAAGGCAGATCCACTGGTAACACAGCCTGGACACACCAGAGAAAAAGGTGGCACATCACGTACAGCATGGACACACCAGAAAAAAATTGGACGCACTCACAAAACAGTTTTGACACAGCATGCAGGAAACAAGGTAGTCCCACCATCAACACAGCCTGGAAACAGTAAGGGACATCGAAGACTGTCTACCGCAAAATAGCCTAGACACACAACAAAAGGAGGCAGAAACACTGCAAAACAGCTAGACACACCAGGAAACAAATCAGACTTACCGCGAGAACACAACAGACACACCAAAAAACACCCTAGAAAAAAGGCAAGGCGGAGATAATGCAATATAAACTAGAAACACCAGCAACCTTGCTGTTATTCAATGAGGGCCCAAAAATAGCTGAACTGTGGCTGAAAGCCTGACCAGTGTTAAATTAGTACTGATTAGGAAAGCCCAGTACGGTGGAGGTAGAAATGTTTAGAGTAAGCAACGTAAACATAAAACTACAATCACGAGCATCAGAAATGACCGACCAAACCGGTAGGAAACAAGATGTTAGAGTCAACGTTTTAAACCACTAAAAATGGACTATTTGGCCGAAGATCTGCAAGCTATCATTTTGATGAAAGCCCTACGGTAAAACGTGCTCATCATGCCGTAAAATACCGGATGTAAAGCACTTGGTAAACAGGTTAGCGTAAAAACAAGCCTACTAAAGTTGTAACGATGAGGCCAACACAGAAACGCCTCAACTTTAAATTCATTCAAGAGAAAATGAATTTGATAAGGGATATAACAAATCACGAAAACTAAGACTAAAGCATAAACCATTTTTAAAAGGTCGTTTTCTAAGTCAAAAGTCTCTTTGTTGTTTCTTGTCGATAGGTTCTGCATGAGTGATACACATTCATTGATTTCTCTTGTCGCACCTCTTGTTTTTGTTTGCGGCTTTTTTGGCGGCATTTCCACAGTAGCTTTCCCGAGTTCGTTTTCTACTTTGTTTCTGTCCGTCATTTGGTCCATCATTCTTGTTACTTGTATTTCTTCAGTACAGGTTGAGGGCTGAGCCACGGACGAAAGCGCCATGCTCTGCTCGTCTCGAAGCCTTTTAATGACGAAAATGTGTTCTCGAATCTTCTTGCTGACCAACGAGTACGATATTGCCATCACAACAAGTGGCAGGGCAAAGTTGACCACGAAAAGAACAACTGAATAAACATCCTTGTAGTGTTTGTAGCCTTCAGGAAACACTTCTTCGCATGCATGAGTCTCGCAGTTGTCACCGTATGAATTCAAGACACGAAAATGCCCTGCAGGAACAGACAGCCCAACGGACCCCACCCATGTGACAAGTATAGCACAACACGTTTGCCTTCGAGTTGGTTTGTCTACCAAGGGTTTGATGAGCAAAACACAACGATAGACGGCAAGGATGGACAAGGTTGTTGTAATCGCCAGCAGACTTGCTACTTGCAGAGGATCTAGAATCTTGCACATGACATATCCCAGCGTCCAAGACCATGGCGGTTCGTAGGCATGGAACGTGAACACCAAACAAACCATGCTGATAATTTCAGCAAAAGCCAAGTTGCTGACTAAGTAATGTGCGATCGGTTTGGCTCCAGGATTTCTCCATACTGCTCGACACACCACATAGTTTCCAACCAAAGCGAGCGCTGCTATCAGGCTGAACAAGATCGTGCGAACAATTCTTAATGCTTCTGGTTCAGGAGCGAACGCAAATGAACTGCCGTTGTTTGTACTTTGACATGGTGTTGTATAATTGATGATTTGAAAGCACGGCATCTCTTAAAAACGGATGTCTCTTTTTCGTTGAAGTTCTTGTCATTTGGTGGAGGACGTAAATGTATTTTAAAGTTTTCGTGTTTGTGCTGGCTTAAAAAGAAAAATAGAATAAATAATAGTACATATGCAATTTCCCTATTTTAAGTCACTCCAAATGAATGTTAAACTAAACCATATACATTTATATCCTTGGCTCTTGGCTATTAACTGGAAAGTGCACTCCCTAGTGTCATTTAGATTACATTAACTTGAGCGTCGGAAAGACGTCCAATGGCTATTATGAAAAGAAAATAAGACAAAACGTTGAAGCTAAAGCGCTTTAATTTAATGTTTACATATTTTAGACACGTTTGATCCGAAAAACAAAGTTTACGACTTATGTATGGATCCAGTCTTTGGCCAGTTTCATATGTTTAATATCACGACCAACTTTCCCTGCAAATACATTTTTTCGGTCTTTCCGGTCATTAATTAAGGTGATGCCTTGCGGTTTCTCGTAGAGAAATAAATAATGGATTAGATATTCTATTGACTTTCCATACCTGACCTATTGCCTTCTACTACCTGCTTACTGAGTCCACTTTGTGAGCTAGTTTTGACTTTATTTGCCTTTATTTTCCATTATTTGTGCGTGGCAAAAAATCATTTTTTTATTTCAAGAGCAGGATTTTTTCAAAAAAGGGGTTGAAGTTTAATAGGCCGGACAGCTGCTAAAGAAAATTGTTATATATGTAATACATGAAAAAAACTAAAGTTAATGAGTCGAGAAAGCGAATTTTATGACCTTTGAAAGCTCACGCTCATTAGGTTCCGAACAACTTCTGATTTCATAGCACTTTTCCAGAGTTGTATTGTCCTAAGCTTTTCAACACTACTGAGGAACCGGCAGTAGACGGAAAGAACTACATAAACTTGACCCTTTGCCAAGAGTACGCAGCATTGACATTGATGGAAAACAGTCCTAAATTCCATTTTGTGAAATGGTCATAAACCAAACACGCAAAGTCCTGCTCAATAGCTTGCAATTGAATATGCACACTTTAGTCTTTAATGGCCAGGATTTCGTCAGCAAGAAATAAGTGTGAAATGCTTTACATAGTTCACTGTTTTACTCAAAATGTAAAAGGCTTAACGATGAACAAAGGAAGACAAAAACTCGTTATCGTTGCATCGTTCTAGCCCTTTCTGTTCCAAGCAATAGAAAAGAAAATTATTTCTATGAAAAACGACCACCCGCCGACATCACCATCTTCCTGACCGAAAATTGTTTTTTAGGTTACTTTAAAATTCATTTGATTTCATCTTGCTGACGATAAATACCTGATAATATGGATCTTTGGCGTCTTTTAAAACCAAATTACGGGCATGTTTGTATCATTAGTTTGAGCTAAATAATGTTAATTATACGACAGTTTTAGAGCGGTCTGATAATAGCCAATGTTATCTAAAAGTTTTCCGTGTTAATATGCATTTTTGAGTGTTTTAGTAGAGAACTAATTGCATGTTGGAGAGTTTTAAGGTTGTTTAACGCCATAGAATAATGGCCTCAAGTAATTTGCAGCTTGTGATTTTGTCTTTAAACCTTTATGTTATCATAAAAGGCGGCAGCTGGATATTGTAAGGAAAATCCCAAATTGTTTTTCGAAGTGGGTAGAAATACCTACAGTAATAAAATTTCTTGTAGCAGCTACGGCGACATTTGGCAACTTGTAGGACTGCAATTTTCTTCCAGAAAACCATTTATTAATAAAGGTCACTTAAAGTTCGGTAAAACCTGCTTCCAATACCTAGCACTTAAATGACCTTAAAAATTAATGCCTTTTATTTTCGCGGTAAATTGGACGAAAAAATTTTCAAGGGTAAGATTCTCGCGATATTTGAGCGGTTCACATACACAACGTGAGCAATGTACAAAGTTTCCCGTTAAAGAAAGTAGAGTTTTATTGCCAGCTGTAACACGTAAAATAAAAGAAATGAAATATTTCGTTGCCGCCACCGCTATCACTTTTTATCATGTTATGACCAGCTAAGCACATACGTAATAGTTTGCAATCTGTTTCTGTGGATTAACTTTCGCCAACCTTTGGAGATGTATTAAAATAATGAAAATAAAAACCCATGCACGGCAGGCGAAAATCAATGGCATGAGGTGGGAATGTGTTCAATCCAAAAGTGCGTAAGTTTAGGACGTTGACTCTTTTTTTTAAGCAGACGGCGTTTCAGATAGCACAAAACACTGAAATACTCATTTATTGTTTTCAACGAGTTAACACTTGTCAGATCCAGTAACTATAACCGCGTGATGTAAGTGTCACAAGTAACTAGTAAAAAAACCCTACTCAACTTAAAAAGCATTCTTGTTGTCTATTACGTGGAGTGCTCGTTGTCTTATGTTGCCGCAGGATTAGTTGTTACGACCCGAAATATGACACAACATGTAATGGCGACGTAGTAACTATTCGTTACGGAAAAAATCAACTGCCATTTAAGCAAAGTGCAGATGTTCTGCCGTTTCAACAATACCAATATGAATTCTAAGATGAAAAACTGCCGCTAAAATATTATTACATTTTGATTTACTTTTTGGTATTAGATTTTGCATCAAAAGTTATTATATTTTGCTTTAACGGCGTCGTTACATTTTGCGTTGCGATTAAACATTTTGCGTCAAAAGTTATTACATTTTGTGTCAGTTATCACATTTTTTTGGCGTAACAGTAGTTTACCACAACAAAAATAGCGCCTGATCGCAGGTCAGTTTTTCACAGATAGTCCAGCGTTTGATATCATGGATGGGGGGAGGGGGGGGGGACTTTTAGCCGACCGATACATTTAAATCAGAAACATTCCTCATAAATTAGGGGTCATACGAAACTCTTCGGCGCGCGCAACTTTTCAAAAACAGAATTCAAGGACTTTAGGAACTCTTTCTGGAGAGGGTCATTTGACACAACATGATCTAGCAAATCAAATCCTCCAAGCCTCCCGACAAAAGTAAACAAAGTAAAAAATTACTGCTTTTTGCAGAAAACGTTTTAGGCTCCAATGTAAACTCTATTCGCCCTAGCCCGAAGTGGGCTCAGGTGACATTTCGTACAGTAGAGGTTGGTCACGAGGTAATGGTAATCGTGGAAGGCTAAAAACGTTCCTGGGTCAGTCAGTGGCGTGTAGCATTGTCATCTCCATTAAGCAAAAAATGCGCATTTACACATATGCATTTTTTATCGTTTTTTCTTGAAAACGGTGAGTTTTCATAACACTTGGGCGTTCTATTTACACGATAAAAACAAAACGGTTGCAGAAAAAGCACCAATGAAAAGAGATATGAGATGTTTTGAAAACGGAGAATTATCAATTGCGTGTAGGGAGCAAAAACGGACAAAACAAAGACTTTGAAAATGGAGAATTGGGAAGCAGCAAAGGACAAAGATGACTGAAGACTTTTCATACGGTTTGGCCACCCGGCCACATGGAACCGTTCAAAACGGTGGATTAAAACGAGGATGAAACAACATCGAAAAAAGTCACTGCAAGGGAGCATTTTCGATCGCTGGCACATATACATCTCTACATCTACTGACTCTACTGACACGGCTGCTCGGCAAAGGCTACTGCCCATTTCGCCAGTAGTGGTTGTACTGTTACACATAGACACAAAAACGAGTGAAAGCACACACGTGTGGACAGAGAAAAAGAATTAAAACACATTTCTTAAAACCTGCACAAAGCACGCAAAAAACAGGAGCCCATCCAGGCAAAGATGAATACGCATGAACAGAGCTTATGACCGCCGACGTTTGGCGCCAATCAAACTGCCTCCAGCTAAAATGTGAACTATCTTGCAATATACCGAAATATCGCTTTGATCATTTTGGCCTTTCCTAGTTGTAATTATAACACCATATAATTTGATTATATTAGTAGAAAATTTCGGGAAATCATCCAAAGCAACGGACGCGCAGAAGCTGTTTTACGTGCGCGCAATATGCACGCCTGTAACTGCTAGCCGCGGTCAAAGAGCGCCGGCCACGCTGAGGGTGTGGAAAGACGTGAACTAGCTTGGATAGCTAGCCTTCTGAGCGTTTCACGTCAGTGTTTCCCAGCATCTTGTGGTCTTTCGGCTTATTACGAACGAGTTATTCCTTATTTTCATTGAAAGTATCCGCCCTTCTAGCGTGATCTTCCCGTGTTGCTCTGGGGACCCTTCAAGACCCATTTCAAGGTCGCTTACATAACAACTGTAATGAAATCCAACATGGCCGCCCTATCAGCAACAAGACGGGCATTTTCGTTGTTACAGCGATCTCTTTTTCCAGTTCGAGAAAGTTTTTTGTCGGCTAGAACTCTGTCAGTTTCCAGCTACAAAGGCAAGGAGGATTCGGAAGGTTTAATTTCAAAAATTCTTGGCCTTGGATCTGTAGAAAAGGCAACAGATGCTCATTCGAAAGTTTTGACAGAACGAGAAACCTTGTACGAGTTTGAATGTAAGTCTAATTTAGCTAAAACTATCTCGTAACTAGAACATGTTTGTCCTTGGCTACAAGCAGTACGTTAATCTCCTTTTTTTAAATTTAGGAATACGCGTTTCTAGATTGATTACAGTGTTCTACTTCATGATAGATACACAAATCAACTTGTCGGTAACTTTATATGCTCCTAAGCTTGTTAATATTGTATAAGCACAATATGCGGATGCCATAAGGGTGATACAAGCAACAAAATTATTCCAGTGTCTTTTCTGTTTTTGATAGTCAACGATGTAAAGCCAGAGTGCATTGAAGAGTACGTTGCTTTAGTGTAAGTGCATTGTATTTGAATTTATTATATTGGTGTATGTTTATTTACATCCACTCCCCTTTTGAATCATAGCCACCGGCGTTTGTTTTGAAAATCACTCCAAACGATAAAACTAGCAAAGTAAAGTTTTGTTAGAAGTTATTAAAGTGTAGCCTGTTTCAGGTTTGCAGATAGTAAAGCAAGTTATGAGGAAAAAAAAACACTTTGGTGACTGAGCGGGAAAAGGGGTTCATATATATTGTGAAGGAAAGGGGAGAAAGAGCCTGTGAACTGTACTTCACCATCTCTTGTTTGCCCACGTTTGGCAAGTTTTGGGATAATTGGTTTTTGGTATTAAAATGTCTTACTGTCAATTTGGTGGAATTATTTGCATGTGTAAAGTGCACTTGCCATATTTCTGTTTGACATATATTTTTAAAATTAAAATTAATATTTATAGATTATGGTTTATGTCCTTGCTTTGTATTAAATATTTTATATGTATATATTTTGTTGTAATACATTGTAGGTAGGTAGGTAGTAAGGCACGACCCCACAAGCTTTTAGCTTTAAATTTTATCGTGCAAAAATAAAGGTTATTTACCGGTAACACCTACCCTTCGAAGCCAAAGATTGATGGTTTATGTTATGTTATATGTTATGAGTAATCAGTATAACCACGGATTAGCCTCCAGCATTCTGTTTGTAATTCACTGGTTAGTTATCCATTTACTCACCTGGGTAAAGAGAGAGGCAGTTTGGAGTTAAGGTTCTGGTCTAATGAAACAACAAGCAAACAGAGACCAGGACTTGAACCAGTGGATCTTCAGATCAAAATTTTTATGCACTTACCACTTCACCACAATGCAAATTACCAGTACCAGAAGTTAAAATTTCTTAAATAGTGTTTTCAATGATCTGCAATGTGTAGTTCCAGAAAAAATCCATACTCACCCCATGAAAGGTCATCTGAAATTCCTAGGGGGAAGGGGGGGGGGTCCAAAAAAACCCAAAATTTTAGAAGCAAATTATAAGGGCTAAACTGACATTTCTTGGGGGGTGGTAGGGTGCAAAACAGAAAACCTTCCATGGGGGGAGTATGGGTATTTTCTGGAACTACACAATGCAATATTAGAATATTACCGTATTTTTTCCCAGAGGAGACACTTTACCAAAACTTAGTGAGGATGATCAGTTCTCAGGAGAATTGGTTGGAGCCTGGACAACTATGTTTGGAAGACTTGATCAAGCAAGTAAGCGTTATATTTCACCATTTAGTGCTCACTTTTAGGTCTATGGAATGAATTCCATTCAAGTGCACATTTCAACTGAATTTGACAGGCTAAGTGATTAGGGTGACCAGTAGTTTTGAGTTATGCAGTATTTGTTGGCTTCTTTTCTAACCTGATTGTGCTAATAACTTGATTCACCTTCACCTATCCACTTCATGCCATGTGGCACATACAGCTGTAAGGCCTCAACACTCTCCCGCCAACCAGCTCTGTCAGCCGCTGTGATAATAAATAACTTACTTGATTGAATGATTGTTTCTATTTCAGTTCACCTTTGGAAGTATAGAGGAGGGTTCAAGTCAGTGGTGAAGGCAAAGGAGTACATCAGAGAAAACAAGGTGTGATTTCAAATAGTTAGTTACTCTTGTTTGATTCTCATGTCCTTTTAGAGATCTGCAAGCAATAATATTGCAAAAAGTCTTGTAATGAGTCACCCACCCTATTGACTGTTATTTCTAACATTCTCATAGTCAATAACATCTTCTCCCCTCCTCCCTTGATCAATGTTGAATGGATTTCATGAAGACATTCAAACTAACAAGCCACAACATTGAGGAGGGGAAGGGGTCAGAAATACAACTATGTTTTCCATTTTCTATGAGGAGTGTGTTTTTTGAGGGAAATAAACAACTGCTTGTAGATCTAGAACAGTCAGGCAATTCGGCATTGTCTAACCAAATTTCTGCTCTTGCATGGTCAGGTTGCACCAAATGAGCCAGATTTTGTCTTAAAGGTATTATCCTTTGGATTTGAAATTCAGAGTGACGTGTAGTCGACAGTTTGTGTCTTGGTTAAAAAAACCAAAGGTGGCAATTGGCCACCGATCAAAATGAAGTTTTGGAAAGACACATCCTCCTCAGCAGGAAAAATTGTTTGTAGCCTGTGTACCCATTTATGTGTGAGGGGGAGAGAGGCACTGTAGAAAGTACTGTTTTTACTTTTAATTGTGTAACAATAAATTTATTGCCTGGAGTAAAATTTAATACCATCCATTCCTCATGGCCAGGGAGAGAGGTTGATGTTTATTTACTTGAACCATTGACCCTGAAATGACTGTCTTGTTGCTTTTATCTAGGAATTCCTCGAGTTTGCACGAAAGAGGAGAACCATGATAAGCAACAGGGAAAATCAGCTACTTCATGAGTTCAGTTTCTTTGGTGAACCAGAACCACGGCCTCCGAGCCATATTTACGAATTGAGGACATATCATCTAAAGGTGATAAATGAAACAACCAGAGAGCTACCACTTGTTGTAACATAGCTTTTACACTAATATATGAAACATTGTCACACATAATATTACAGTCTGAGGACATATCATCTAAACTTGATAAATGAAACAACTACGGGTTCTATCACTTTTGTAACATAGCTTTTACACTAGTTCATGAAACAAGATCACTCTAAATGTCTACGTGTACCATACACTGTAGCGTTAGTGGCCATAAAGCTCAGTACTAAATATCAAAATATGAAACCAAAGCTACCACAGACCTGGTTCAAGGTTGTTGAGGCAAGAATTCTGAAAACCACAGCATTGCATTTATTTATTAGATCGTGGGGGATGCCATCCACATTTTGCAAGTCATCTTCTGCAGACACTGTACCCTAAGCTGTGCAGAATTTACAAGCATAATTAAAGAATTATTTGAACAGTTGCTGATTATTGTTCTAATTGTCATTTTATTTTCAGCCTGGCACCCTCATTGAGTGGGGAAACAATTGGTAAGCAGCAGTTGTACAACACTTGTTAGGTTGTTTAATAAACCTGAGTTTTGTGAACCAGATAGTCCATGCTTGACAATTTACATCAGTAGTGATGATACAACAGACAGTAAATTATTATTGCCTTTTCAGTGGATTTATGTAAGGCTGGCTGATACAAGAATCCTGTCTTTGTGTGGCCTCATAGCTTCTAACTCAACAACAACCAAGTACCACTAGAGGGCCATGTACTGTTGTCATCCATTCTTGCTAAAACAGCTTTTGTTGTTGCAAATCACTGGGGAAAAGGATAGAGAGTATTTTCTGAACAGAATAAGACAAAGATTGCCATGTTGTCCTGTGATCCATATATGATTTTGCTTTTTAATTTTTCTTAAAACTCCTTCAAGACGTCCGTCAAATGAATAAAGCGTTGTTATTTTTGTGTTGTCTTACATCTAATATTCTTTCTGATCAATATTTATTTCTGTTTTCTAGGGGAAAGGCCATTCTAATCCGTCAAAAAGAAGATGATGCTGTTGCAGGGTTGTTTTCTCAGATAGGTGAACTGTATGTGGTTCATCATATATGGGGTGAGTGCTCATTTGTTAAAAAGGGAAAGTCACACACAAGCCAAGGAGGCCCACAAAGCTAGAGCTTATCCTGGTTTCTGTAGCATGAAGCAACTGAGAGTATTGCTACTCCCCCCTGGACGGGATGCTAGTCCATCACAGGGTTACCCCCAGCAGCATGTCGCCGGTACCCATTTATACACCTGGGTGGAGAGAGACAATGCGGGGTAAAGTTTCTTGTCTAAGGAAACCAACATGATGACAGGGACTGGGCTTCGAACCACCGACCTTCAGATCTGAAGTCCAACGCGTTATCCACCATACCACCGCGCCCGCCATGCAATAATTGTGGAGGAGATACCTGTAAAACAATACAGTCCTTACATCAAGTCAGGGTCATGCACAAAATTATGTTGCTTTATGTCTGTCTATTCTGGAAGCCCTAGAAAGTCCTGGAATTTTGTTTTGAAATTTTCGAGGACTGGAACAGTTACGTTTTTATCCTGCATGTCCAGCAAATATGTAAACTGATCTGGTCAAGTGAGGGAATATGGTCCAGTATTTGAAAAGATTACATCAGGTATATGTGCAGTGTACTGCACCATTTTGGACTGATTTGTAGTTCACTTTAAAGTTATAGAAGTTCCCTTTGACCAAGGGGTATATAGCTGTTCCTACTGTGAGAGTTTAGGAATCATGTAGGATTCACAGGCCTTTTTTCTACTCTAAGCAAAGGCAATAACAAAAGCCTCACTGACCTTTTTATTAATATTGATTGTTTGATTGGTTATCTACAGCCTATGATGACCTTGCAACTAGGCAGGAGATTCGTCACAATCTGTGGAACAGGCCTGGCTGGGATGACTGTGTTGCTAATACTGGTAAATGATTTAATAATCACCATTTGAGTCTTCCACTGCATTGACTGTAGTGAAAAACACAACCATTACTTGAATCTTCAACTTCACTGTTTGTGTGTGAACATGTGAAAAACAGAGCAACATAGTGATACATTGGTAACCCTCATGAAAGTACTGGTAGTCATTCTCTAAATTGCATGTAGTACTTTGTAGTACATGTAGTACTTAAATTACATGTAGTACTTGGTCTTAATAGTGACCAGCATCTAATTTCTCCTTATGATAATACTCCATGATCTAACATACAGGTCACGAGAATGAAGAAAATGATCACCAAACTTAAAACATAAGATTATGGAGGCCAGTGAGGAAAATTAGCCTGTGATTAATAAGGCAACTGTCATTTATTAAATAAACAAGTTGTACATTTTATTTCTAAAAACATTGAAGGTGGCTGTTGTAAGAAAGTGGGAGACTGTGAACATTGTGTAGTTGCAGAAAATATCCATACTCTCCCACGGAATTTTTTTTGTTTTGCAACCCCACTCCCACCAAGAAATTCCAGTTTAGCTTCATACTTTGCTTCTAAAATTTAAGACCCCCCCCCTCCCCCTAGGAATTTCTGGTGACCTTCGATGGGGTAAGTATGGATTTTTTCTGGAACTACACATTCTTTATATCTAAACAGCGTAATTTCAATAAATAATAAACTTTCATATGTCAATAATTTTCTTCTTTGTTTGTCCATTTAGTTCCTCTCATTCGTCGAATGGAGTCAAGAGTGATGGTTCCTTTACCATTTGGTCCTCTTCAGTAGACAAACAAAAGTTTTCCATTTTCCAAGACAACTTGCTGTAGACGAAGTTTGTTCCGATCCGGCACTGAAATATATCCCACTTTGAATTGACTCAAAAAAGCAGAATTAAAAAGTAATTTAGTTTTTCCAGGTTGTTGAAATGTTTTAAAACATTTCTGATAGATTATCAAGTGGCCCATACATGACTCGCAATTCCTCAATAGTGATAAATACCTAATATTCTTTGCACCCTTTCATAAATCAAATAAGCGAGTCAAAAGAAATGAGACTCAATGTATGAGAAAGGAGGAGAAATGTATGAGAATCCGTTGGGGGAGTTTTCATTGTAGATTAAGTTTGGGACTTTTGGTTTGGTATGGTCATCAGAGGGTAATATTACGATTATCTGACCAGTCACTTTTGTTACATTAATCGTAAATAATTAACGCCAAGGTAAACTGTATATTTAAGTGTTTCCACTGTAGTGGCCCTGGCCGTCAGGAGAGTTTTAGCGGTAACAATTAACTAGTTTGATAGATTTGTAAGATTTAACCCTGACGGTGGAACTTGACAAACTTGAGTCTATTGTACATTGAGCGGGATAATAGCAATTCAAGATTATTGTCAGATTGAATAAACCATGAAAGAATGGTTTAGTTAAGGCTGGTTTTTACTAGCGACAGAGTCGGAGTCGGAGTCGTAATCAGAAGCGTAGAGCGTTACGTTTTAGTAAAAATCAAACAACGGAGTCGTTAGTCTCCTTTGCAGCCGTTTTTAAGGTCGTCACGCGACGCTCCTCCCCACAAGGGGACGGGGAGCGTTGCGTGACTTCGGCCCGAGCGGCTGCGAAGGAGACTACGGAGTCGTAAGCAGAGTTTCCTATTGTGCTTACGCTTCCGTGGCTTACGATCTAGTGAAAACCATATTGTCGGAGTGGTAAGCAGAATCGGAAGAACTAAACCAATCACAAAGTGTGGGAACGAGCACTGTGATTGCTCTATCCTTCCGCTTCAACTTCCGACTCAGATAATCTGGTTTTCACTAGATCGTAAGCGACAGAATCGTAAGCGGAGTCGGAAGAAAATAGAAACGTTCCGATTCTTCCGACTCCGATTCCGTAGAGCTAATGACTCCGCTTACGACTCCGATTTTTGATTTTCACTTGGTCATAAGCGCTCTTACGACTCCGACTCCGACTCCGAGTCCAACGCTAGTGAAAACCAGCCTTTAGATGAAAATACTAGGGCCTGGTGTTTTGAAAAGCAATTTACGCTAATTCAGGATCACTAAAAAGTTAACTAACGTTTTTCTCTTCGTTCAAAGCTTCTTTCGCTGTTTAAACTAGTCAAAACAGCCTTCGTGTGACTGACTTTGGGAATTAAATGCCTGTTAATCGTACTGTTTGTTTCTTTTGCTTTTTTTTTCTTTTTGCTTTTCCATTTATGTTACCCTTTGAATCTTATCCTGGATTGGGAAACTTCTAGTTTGAACAACTCAGCCCAGGAGAATAATTAAAACACCTGACAGTTTACTTGTCTATTTAAGTCTAGCCTGCGTAGCAAACGTTTCCGTAGTGTTTTCCGCAAGTTTGTAGCATTGTTCGCTTTTGGCCGCGCGAAAATTGGGAAGCTGAAAGCCTACGGAAACGCTTTCTAAACAGGCTATTTAATATCTTGATACGCACGTGATCTCATTCGATCTTGTTTGAAGCTTAAGCTTTCAGCGCACCAGGCTGTCTTTTGTCAGCCAACAAAAACTTCAGTTATTGTTTCCTTTGCTGGATTTTTCAGGAAGATCGGGGCTTGTAAGGCGATATGTGATAGCGAGATATCTTGTTAGGCCTTGTCGACTAGTATGCACCTCGGGATGGACGTAGATACCTATTTGAGGGCCGCTGTGGTAGTTTATGAATAAAATGAAACCTTTGCAAGTGTTTAAATTTACAGTTTGTTCTGAAGCAGCGCAATTCAGCATATTGTTGCAGTAAGCTGTATCATTATTATTTTGCTGCAGTTTGATGCTGAACTATTAATCGTTCATTTACCAGTAAGCCCACCCCTCAACTTTTAGGATAATCGGCTTATTCAACAATGCGTCCCGTTCTACACCTTCCCCTCCGCCCCCTTCACGTGTTATTCTATCTCCCTTAATTGATAATGGAACTGGCTTCATCCCAACCCAGGCCGCGTGCGCACCTTCGGAACTTGATAGGTTTCCTATGAAAGCTGAGCAGTTCAGAGAAATAGCAGGTCGTTTGCTCGGTGACCCCCATTTTTTTTAAATACATAAATTCAAATGGCACACGGTCGAGTACAAAATATCGCGATTTCAAGGAAAGTTTAAAATTCTGCTTTGAGATATTTTTAAGCTAAAATTCCGAAAAGAACAGTACTTTAGGTACAGCAGGGTATGTACGCACGCGGCAAATTCTTTAATTGTTTTCATATCCTTAATTCCTGTTCAACTAAAATAGTATACGTTGCAAGATAGATGTCTATTTTGTTGAACTGCTTCAATACTTCAATACAAGCAATGACTTTTTAAAGCAATTACAGTTCTCATTTCTGATTACTAGGGTTTCTCAGGAAAACTTTGCGGGTCGTATAATTGCTATCAATGGCTATCCCAGCCTAGTACTCAGGCGTTCTCCTCCCACTCACCCGACTCGACTTGGTGCGAAATAAAGTGACGTCACTATGTTGAGTCAAAACAAGCTTGGTGACCCCATTTTTTATTGCATTTTTGAAATGTTCTAAACATAATTACTAGTTGGAACAAGTCTTAGAAAATTTTAAATATTCCTACTGCTGACATCGTGAAACTAAGTATCAGGTTCAAATGTTTTGGTTCTTACGCCGGGTGTGATGTCGCGTTTGAACGAATTTGTACATAGTGGAGGCGTGCCGGTGTAGTGGTTATCGCGTCGAACGTTCCAGAGGGACGACGATTCGTAGCCACTGCAGGTTGGTCTCTGTATTGACGTGTTGTTTCCTTAGGGAAGAAATTTCACTCCTAAATTAGAAAAAAAAAAAAACAACAACAACAACAGCAACCCCATACACCCAGGTATATAAATGGGTCCCGATGAAAAATTCTGCGGCTAAGCCTGTTATGGACTAGCATCTCATCCAGCGGGGAGTAGTAATACTCCTCGTCACTTAATGCTGGGTGCCCTGTAATGGACTGGCATCCCATCCAGGGGAAAGAGAAATACTCCTAGTCACTTTATGCTGGGTAGCCTGTGATGGACCAGCATCCCATCCGGGGGGGGGGGGGGGAGCAATACTTCTTATTGCTTCATGCTTCAGAAATCGGGTTAAGCTGCGGGCTCTACGGGAAACTCAGATCCGAAGTGCAACTTTACTTTTGCCTTATTTGTGCACGCACTCACGTCGCCGTCATTAGGAAGGGACGTGGCTTAGCAGACAAAACGAAAATTGAGCCTGATTACATAAGCATATTAGTTTTACTGTGTGGGTTTCTCACTGTATCATATTAGTTTTACTGTGTGGGTTTCTCACTGTATCAACTACCTCTTCGAAGGTGTACAAAAACAATAGACCAGGAGCAGTCCCTCCTAAGTTTCGAGTGAAAGGTGAACACGTGCGCTAGCCTGCGTATCTGGAACGGTGTGAGGCCTTGCCACTCCTTTACGGGAGTTTTCGTGGCTCGCCAAACTTCGCTATTGCGCAAAATATTAGAGATATTAGTAGCTACACAAACTACATGCACCGAAATCAGAAATTCTTTACTCTTATTCTTTTATTTACTTATTATTTATTCTGTATTTATTCTTTATTCTTTACTCTTATTCTTTACTCTTTAATGTGTTCAGCTTTTCACGCACTCGTCTGTGTCAGAGACAGGCAAGCATCTGCTCGTAGTCTACAAAGAAATGTTAGTCTAACTTTCTGTCCTTCGCTATTCCATTCAAGTACGCAGTAGGAAAACGCGTCAACAGGTTACGTTCAGGATGGAGCCCACTTCACTTTATCGCCATACCGTAAATCCTCCAATAAGCTAACTAAAACAATGAACGACAGTATTACCGGTACATTCTTACTAATCCAGGAACTTAATTTTCACATGCAGTACACGCGAACTTTGGTGATTGTACTCAAGAATGAATCGCAATGAATCACGAGAGTAACACTCTTTACGCTTGGTCAAAATACGCTTTATCCAAGTGCTGGAAGTTCGGATCATGTACGTGCCATTCACATGACGCTTGACCAGTATTGAAACAATAGTTTGTTCTTGGTCTAACAATTTGCAGGAGTACCGCTAAATTAAATAAGCTCTCTCCCCCCTCGTTCACCAGACCTGCTTAAAATAAATAAGTCCTCGGGGGCTGAATGGAGAATTTACGGTAGTTGTGTGGTCAATGATCATTACTCGAAGCACGCAGATGTCTGGAGTTAATACGAGAAACTAGGGGACGTTACAGAATCTTTGATGCAATCCGAGTTGGAAGAAACACTTAATCACAAGACGAATATTGAAACATTTATTATTACTTTTTTGGAAAAAATGCTTTACCTTCTCCATAGATGTGTATTTCTCGAAAAAAATTGATTAAAAAAAATAATTTTCAATAAAACAGTGTTATTTTTTGCTGATTAGATCCTTTACTACTATTTCCGGTACTTTTATTTTGTTACGGTGCTCCTTGCAAAGTTTTATTGGAAACAATTAAAATTGTTTCCAATAAAACATTGCTACGTTTTCAATTATAAATAAAACTTAAAATTAAGTCTTCCACATGACATTCTGAGTTGTAATGCAACTGAAGCAGTTCCAAATAAGGCACAGAAACTTCTGGACGCCTTCGGCCGCACGGAAACTCGACGAAGAGGAGAGTTTTACGGGTTTGAACCACGGCCATGACAATTGTACCCCTATGTCCCGAGACATTATACGTAGTCTTACATCAGGTACTAATCGTAGTTTACATCATAAAAATAACTTCATTGACGAAGAAATTGTGGTACATTCTCTTACAGTGGAAAACCGCCTTACATCCACCCTATAGAGCAGTTTTCACTTGAGTGTTGTTAAGCTAAACCCAAAATAATTACTCTGACCAATCACAACAGACACGAGAAACACAGTCAACCAATCAGAACTCGCAGAAAAAACATGTGACTGGCGTCAAACGCGATCAAGCAAGTCGCGATTGGTTTCTGTTTTATTTCTGATTGGTTGAGAAAATGGCGCGAGTTGCTCCAATTAATCACACGGCGTAGTAAATTACTTACTTTCGACCCTCAATTGAAAAGCGTTCCAAAACCCCCTAAATCCGGTTAGGCTATTGATACAGGCAGTTTTTAGTGGCCCTTGGCCGGATCAACGTAGTTTACACTGTACTGATAAGTTTGAAAAAATAGATTAATACAAAAAAAACACCTCTCTCATGCTATAAGGCCTTGGTTTATAGAGTTATTTATCGGTCACCAGTTTTGCATAGGGGTAGTCATATCTAAGACGCGTCTGAATTATGAGGCTCTAATTGGTAACACAAACGACCATAAAATTTGCTGTTCGTGTTCCATTCCAGCTACAGTTAAGACGCCACACACTGAGTTCGCATCAAAGGGAAGTGTTAGACGAGACCTTTTATCCGTCGTACAAATTGACATACTGCGTCTTTTATCTTTCGCATTACTCTTTCAGGGCACGGATTCGTGTTCTCAGAACATCTGGGCCCAGATTGTGAAAAACACTGTATGAAACATCCGCCAGTGTTCTGCACTAATGTGATTCGGATTAACGGCAATCGTCCTCGGGTTTCTTGTTACAACGCCACAATCACCTGAAGGGAAAGTACCTCTCTATCAAGTACAATGTTTCAAATAGCACCTAGGGAAACAAAGAACAAAAAAAATAGTTGAAGTTAACAACCAACCCCTGCCTTCAGGTCAAACTGTTTAGCGTTTAGACTTTTCATATTTTATGTATATAGGGATATTCTTTATAGTTACAACTTTTCTTAAACCGATTGTAATTTATGCGTTTTGTAATTGTAATTGTAATTGTGCTTCATGCGTATTTTCTATAATATTAGTAGCTTTTATCTTTTACATGTATATACGTAATTCAGCCTCTGACTGCGATGTTTTATACCAATAGAGTATCTATCTTCTTTCTCTATCTATCTTTTCTTTCTCTTTTCACTTAGAAGTCAGTGTTTCGAATCTAGAAACTTTATTGAACAAACACCCTGCTAAGGACAAGGATTCCATTCAGGAGGAATACTAATCCATGTACCCCTTGTTTAAGTGGGAGCTAAGTGCAACTGTGTGACTTTTTACTACACCTGACTGATGATATAGATACGATGCCTTTCATTCTTGTAGGTTTTAGTTATTTGTGAAAATCCCGCAAGATTTGGTGTCTGCATATGCTGTTTTAAGTTCTTTGCAAGGCATATCTGCCAACAGTACTTGTCAATTAGAGTAAACAGTACTATCGCTGCAGCTTTACTCTTTATCCTCTGTTGAACCTCCTGTACATGAACACGCCTTGGACCACGTGCCTTGGGACGGTATTTCGAAGTAAAGCTATGATCGCGAACATCACTCAACAATGACGCGTAAAAGCCTTGAGGGTGTCTTGTGCGTTTTGACATGTTGTCTCTTAGAAGTTGTTTAGCAACTGAATGAGTTGCAATGAAAGCCAACCTTTTATATCGTTTGATCGATCTAAACGGATCCAAAATTGAATAATTATTTTCGCGAACAATAGAATGTTAATTCCCACAAGGGTAATTCATGGCGTGGGCCGGTTTGAGGCGGGCGGTTGTTTATTTATGATCACACGATAAAGAAAGTAAGGCTTGTTTATTTTTTTCTCAGCGCGTGAGCGGGCAAGATGAACCAAATCCTGCAATCTGATTGGTTCCGGGAGCGGGCGGAATTTTCCGATCTTGACCGCGGTCAACGGAACGGGCCAATGTAAATCGCCTCTTCCCTTTCGACAAACATTTGAGTAAATCGAGCAGGAGTTAGCATGTATCGAAATTTGGGAAAATAAAGGGGTTTCTTTTAGTTATATTGCTTCCTGTGATTTCTGAGTTTTAACAGAGTAAAAAAGCGTATTTTGCTGCTCTGGTGTCACAAACGGCTTCGTTTCATGGTTCATTTTACGCGCGCTTGCAAAACGTTGCTTTCCGAAAACAACAAGACACGTTTAACTTTTGAAAAACAACAAGAAAAAAATAAAAATATTATTTGCCGGCCTTGGTCGGTCCGTATTGAGAAAAACTGTGCCCTCGGTCTTGAGCACGGCCCTCGGCCTGCGGCCTCGGGCCGTACTCAAGACCTCTGGCACAGTTTTTCTCAATACGGACCTCCCGGCCGGCAAATAATATATATTTATTTCCCTTTTCTCTTTGTCTTCCTGCATTGATAAGATTATTTTGGTAAACTGAAGTCCTGAGGACTTCAGTTAAGCGGTGCTAAGGGAGCGAGCGTAATTTCCAATAACCGCGATCCGCTTGTAAAGTCATAAAATGACGCGCGTCAAAATTTGTCGCGCACCGGTCTAGTCGCGCGTGGTTTAATTCTTTTGGCCCTTTTAAGTCGCGCGTGGCTAACCTTTCGCGCTTCAAGCTCGCTAGTCAACACACATACCGACAGCCCGGGGTTTTTTTGCGAATGCAATTCCTGCAGAGCGCGAGAAATAATTTTTGGCGCTTTTCTCGTGGCGGGCAGGTAATGCTTCGCGCTGGCCTCAACCGTTTTAAAACCGCTTGGTTTGCATAAACTATTTCAGATAACGTTTAGACAGTCCATGATAAAATTTGCTCGCGAACTCTTTGACGAATCTCTCTATTCAAAAGGTTTGAATAGAGAGCGCGGCCTAATTAGGGCCCAATTGTTCACTTTCTCGCACCTTGAAATTTGCTTCACACTTCCAACCGTTTGATTGACAGCAGTGGAATCGCGAAGAGACTCGAGGTATTCCCAAAGGCAAGGTCTTCTGACCAATCACAGCCGACTTGTTCTGAACATGCAAATTATTATGCCGCGCGTCCTAAAATCAGGCGCTGTAAGTACATGTCGCAAAAGACAATAGCATTCTGGGCGATGACCCACAAGAGGAAGGATAAAAATGTAGTGTTTGTACCGTGCCAGGTACAATGACTGAGAATTTGCTTCTTAAAGGAGGTGACCCTTTACAGGAGGTGTTCGTGGGCAGGGTTCAACTGTAACTACAAGCTGCTTACATCAAGCTGCTGTATAAACAGGGCACCCAACGGATCGTTGCGGGAAATGGCATTAACCATCAAAGAAATTCAAACTTAATTGCGATAAAAACTAGAATTTTCTCCCAGTTTGGCGAAATGTCATCTCCACCTTTTGTAACCCGTGGATAAACTAATTCCTTTTGTTTTCGTTTAGAGGGCGAAATAAGGTCAGGTGGCATTTTCGGAACTTCGACAGCAGTTAGAAATTATGGAAATAAGTCTACATTCCCTAAAAGTTTCTGCGACGTAAAGTTTCAGCTAAAGAATGCAAACAGATCAACTTGTGTTAGATCACAAAATATCCCTTTAAAACGCTCTGAAACAATTTGAGAACACCAAAAAAACCACGTTCTTCGTATTTTGCTCTAAATGTTGGTGTGTCCCCGAGTAAGAAACAAAGTACCCATTTTAAACGAAGTAAACGTTCCAATTCAATTTTAGTTTTGTTTTTTGTGATCAGCTGTGTCAAAAAGCAACCTTTCAGTGTAATGACGGCATACAGACCTCTACTGCAATAAGCGCTATAATTCCCCATTCCAGTCTGAAGGAATGTTTTTCACTGAGATGGGTCCGTAATAACTCCACCATCTCTGAACAATGATTTAATTTCTCATTCATCACCTTGAAGAGAAACAAAGAAACAAGTGCAACATTATTTGTGGCCAATTTATGGCTAAAGAAGTCATCGGATTAGATAATATTCTCATCATCGCAAGTTTCTTTTTTTACGACCATCGCCATCATCACCTGGATGGATCAGTATGTTGCTTGTCTATGGTTTCCATAACCTGAAGTGACGTACATACGGGGTTACCCCAGCCAGTACAGGTTTCTCACATGTGACTTGCTTATGAAATGCCTTTGCCGCATGACCTGCAGAGGCATGCTGGTAGTCAGTCAGTCAGGTTGGTGGTTCAAATCCTTTATAGGTCACAGTGTTATTTCCTTAGACAAAAAACTTTGTTCCACATTGCCTTTATCTCCAACAAGGTGTACAACTTTAGGTTGCTTCGTGTTACTCAAACTGGCTTCAGCTCCGAACATGTGGGTTTCACGTGACTGAAGTGTGACTTTACTCTTTACCTTACAACAGGATTTGACTTGTTATAAGCTGGAGGTTTGTTTTAGTTTAAACAATTCGTGTTGTATGTCCGGTTAAAACATGTCGCGTACGGCAAAGTTCTGGAGAACTTGAAGTTCAAGTTTCTTTACTTGAAATAACTTTTTAACTTTATTCAAATTTTTATTTTCTTCGAGTTTCTTGAAAAACCTTACTTCTACAAGCAACAACAACAAACAAACAAAAACAAAAACGTAAGATTTCGAGCAGATACTCGGATACGTTCGGACACTCATTATCATCCGCATGCAGGTCTTAAAGCTATGACATCATCAATTTACTTTACCCGGGGACTAAAGGAAAGGCAATACAAAGCGAACAAAAGGTTTTACCCTTGTCCTTTTATGAATGTCGAGGTAGTGGCAAGTTTTATCGTACAAGTTTTCAAGGGTTTCCGGCCGATCCCAGTAAAAATCTGGAGTCATCAGAAGGTCAGAAGAAAGGTTGATCTTGTATCTGAAACAACAAAAGTCCAACAGTATTGAAAAATGCTCGTAACTTCTTTTTAGAAGTTATAGTTAAAACTATAATTATATTGACCAACTTGCCACGTACTCAAGACACATTTTGAAAATACCCTGGTCCCAGAGGTTTTCTGTCTTTTTACCAGACGAATCAATCTGAGCCGCGAAGCAGCTGCGAAGCGGCAAGAAAAACAAAGAAAAAAAGCTCTGGGACCAGGTTAGCCGAGCTCACAACTCAGATGATTTCTAGCGGATACACACCTGAGAGAAATAAGCTCCCCTGTTTTTTCAAGAACCTCTTTCCTTGACATCCTTACTTTTATTCCTCTTTTTAACGCCTTAAATATGATAGTACAAATGATTAGTAACAGCAACATCATAAGAATGACTATACTGTCCACTACAGAGGGTCACTGCAGGCATCAGAGCTAATATAAAGGTTTTATCAAGATGCCAGAGCTTTACCTTAAAAATTACAATTAAAGTTTTGCCATCTAACAACGTCGTACATGTTTTTTTCCCTATCAAAACCTATAAGTTCAAAGAATTATTTAATAAAAGGTAATTACTGACCTCTGGGACCCATCTTATTGATGTCACATACTTGTCTAAGACATCCTCCCAGACAGCAAGTTTAACTGCAAACGATAAATATGAATAGTGACAGGCCAGACCTTAGCAGTTTCATGCAATTTCTGACATTTGACAATTCAAGTCAAGAGAAATTATTTAGAGATTTGTTGTTATTCCAATGTAAAATGACGAAAGAATGAAAGTAGATGGATAAACATCAAAACACCAATTCGTACTTTAGCAAAAAAAAAAATTGCTAACGTCACATTTCTTTCAGTGGAATTTCATGAGCCTTTAACAGTGTGCGAAAGTAACAAAACTAAAACTCACGCAAATGAAAATGAAATGTACAAAATGTATGAAATGTATGAAAAATATGTACCTCTTAGGGGTCTAATTTAAAAACACCTTAAATTTTTTGGACAGGATCTGAATGAAAAATTACACTTTGCAAGTGATGTTTTTGCCCACAAAAATCTCAGTAAAATAAAATTGTTCAAGCTTGCCAAGATTTTGTTTACATGCACTGTGAAGTTTGCGTGCTATTTATTAGATCTAAAACCCGAGTTCATCAAGAGAATGACGGAGATGTTACATTAGTTTCTTGGTCAATCGAATAGTTATAAAACCCACCACCAGTTGCAAGCTACTAGACATCCACAAAGAAATGTGACTTTCAAGACCTGTAATTATTATTAAAGTAGTGCTTAGAATTTCAACCTGTTTCTATACCACCCAATGTTTTAAATTTATAGATTACGTAGATGGGAAAAAATTAATTTAGTTTTAATGCTCATTAATTATGTGTAAATACAACAACTAGTCATTTTTCAGCCGATTTTTTTACGCTCGTAAACTCGAAACATTAGCTGTTTACGCTAGGTGCCTAAGAGTTTTAACAATTGCTCAAATTTAAATTATAATATTAAGGACATCTTACCAGACAAAGCCATAGCATTAGAAAAGGCATATTTTTCCAAAGCCATGTTGTCTTCTTTTGAATTTTCATTTAATATAATTCGTCCGTTAACTAGAGAGGTTGAATTTCTGAGAAAACAAACAAACAAACAAACAATTCAGTTTGTAACAATTACATGGTCGTAGAAAGTGGACAATTTAAGTTAAGCATATGCATATTACTAAATTACAACTGAGGTGGGCTCCCCAATAGTCTTTTTCTTTCTGAGCAAAATGACTTATTTTAGGTGCAGAATTCAGGAGTTGTTACTGTAAAAAAAAAAAAAAGAGTGAGACATTAACTTTACAATTCAAATTTTCTTCCACTAGTCATATTTTTGTCAAATCATGGTCCTTTCTTTGGCAGCCAAATACTTCAAGATTGTTGTGTTAAAAAGCATAGACTACAGAGACAGGTAAACTTGATGAAGGTTGGAGGTGTTTGCCTGAAGTACCTTGCTAAGCATTCAAATTCTAGGCAGTACTGGGGACATGTTCCCCTGAAAAGTATCTTTGAAATGGTTAAAAATACCAGACAAAATGAACAACAATTTTGTCAATAAATAAATAAATAAATAAATAAATAAATAAATAAATAACCAGGACAATCAGGATAAAAAAACCACTGAAGTCACTTTAAAGATAGAACTGCCTTAGATAGAACAACCTATGATTTACACCATCCTCAGTCAGTGAAACATGGTATTGTTAAGTGTCTATACGACCGAGCCAGACACCTCACATCAAAACCATCAGCTATCTCTGAAGAAAAGAAACAACTATCATCAGTACTTGTTTTGAACGGATATCCTTCTTCTTTTGTACGAAAGCTCACAAAGACAACGAGACCAACAGCCAACAAAGAACCTACGCAGGAATTTAAATCTACTGTGGTTCTACCCTACATGAAAGGTGTATCAGAGGTGCTTCTTCGCTACCTGCAACAACAAGGTGTACGAACCATCTTCAAATCAGACACAACTCTTAGGTCTCACTTAGTGCGACCGAAAGACCCCTTGAACCAACTAAACAAGATGGTATCGTCAATAAGATTCCATTTGAGTGCGGCAAAGTATACATCGAGGAAACAGGGAGAGCGATGCAAGACAGGATAAAAGAACACGACAGAGATATACGGCTTGCTCGTTGGCAATCCTCTGCAGTTTAGGAGCATGCTAACGAGATGGGGGATCTTCCTATTTGGAAAGAAGTTAAGTTTATTGATCGTGACCCTCACTGGTACACACGTAGGGTCAAAGACGCTATCCATACAAGACTTCATCCTAATAACATCAATATAGAGATAGTGGAATCAAAATTCCTGAAGCTTGGATACCTACAATCAAAAAGCACAACAGCCGATCAACCACAAAGCGGACCTGTGAGGGAACAACATTTAATAGTCGGAATAACAATGAGGATCGAAATGTACCAATAGCAGCGAACCAACATGCTACAAATAGCAACACCTAAACAATCGACCTCATCGCCTGATGAAGACAAGCAGTTTTGCAGTCAAAACGTCGCGATTGACAACTCAAAGCCCCAATCCACCCAGCATTGATATATCTGAAGAGGATATTAAAGGACAATCAGGATAAAAAATCCACTGAAGTCATTTTAAAGACAGAACTGCCTTGGTAAATTTACGAGAGTTTTTATTTATCAAATGAATATACAGTTTTGGATCAGTGGGCAAATTAATTCATGACATGAAGTTATATCCATAGGTTCTTGCAAGTGGGAATGGGGGCATGGGAGGTGGGGGGGGGGGAGACTTCAGACCCCAGCCTACCCAGTATTGAAATCTCTGAATAGGCAAGTCTTCTGCTGATGGCAAGGCTTGCTTTAATTTAAAACATGCAAGGGCTATAAGATTTGTTGGGGTGACCAGACTAAGTAAGCACATTGAGAACCCTCTATAAGCACACTGTGTATAATAATTTTTGAAAGAATTCACAACCCACTCACTTGGAATATGAATATAGTAATTGCTCATCCTCTGTATCACCAAGTGCTGTCTCATATCCTCCTTCTTGGAACAGCTTTGCAACATTTACTAAGTATTTCTCCTATATAAACAAATAAACAAATCTATATTAAAATCTTTTTGTATACATATATGGTATTATCATTATAAATCCTTAAAATCTCATCTCAAACTCTAGCAGAAGAGAGGATATGCTGTCCAATTTGAGTTAATTATTACCTCAGAAGTAGAAACATTCCATAACACCAAAGAACCAAGCCACCTATTAAAGAACAAAACAAAATTTTAACAAATCACAGTGCTTGCAGCTGACTGACAGCCATTATCTCACCCAGAATCCATTAATGATCTTGAATCCACCAGTTAATTCACCCACTAAACTCAAATTGCACTGAGGCTGTTGACATCATTTATGGTTTTAGTACAATGTACATCAAAAACGTGGTGATGAGACAGCCACTACCAGGTGAAGGTGTATTTCACACTGACGGCAGCATCTTCCTCAACCCTAATCAAACCTGAGTTTCCTTAATTCAACAAACAGAATGAAAAGCACTCCATTTATTCTTAATCTTACCAAAATACTCCTTTTTAGCATCATTAAGATAACTTTTTTCGCTTTCACAATTGTTTTCAATGTAATGGCATTTCCCTGTGAATCTGAAAACTGTGAACAATAATTTTATAAACCTTTGAAATAACTATGAAGGAAAACAGCCAAGTGAGTTGTTGTGTACTTTTTCTGTGGTTCCAACTCTCATTTGTTGAGTGGCTACAAAAACTGATGTGTCAAAGCCAAATAAAAGTGTTCATAGGATTTCTATTTGCACAGCAACTGCTGAGAGTTGATTTGGTCTGGAGATTAGTTCTTCCCATTTGCCTTTACCATTTGAGCTAGGCACCCTGCAGTGACAAAAATGAGTAACAAGAATATTTGGCTCCAGCAATTCAGCGAAAAGCTCGATGACATACCTAAAGAAGAACACTTCTGCACTGTTGTCACCATTTTTGTCTTTTATGCACACACGGAGAACATTCTGCTCATCTGTAAAAATATTACATAATGTGACAGATAAAATATCCTAGACAGTGAGAACTATAATTAAAACCTATTATGAACTTGAAGGCATAACTCTTCAAAATATTTTTTCCTGCCCATAAGTTATTGAAAAAGCACTTCTGCTATCAGTGAGCTGGGCTTTGTCGGAGCTGCCTTGTATGATTTTTGGCATTTTTTGTTCTGAATAATTATTTTTTGCCATCACACAGTGTTTTTTAAAAATTAAATTATTAGCTGTTGGAACATAGTTCAAGAGGAGAGTAAATCATAATACTTGGCTAAAAATTTGAAGATGAAGTACAACAGACTGACTCAACAATAATTGCTAAGAATCAATTTTTGCCATAAAAAAGAAAATTGATTTATATTAGCCATACTCCCACACCAAAAATATATACTATCAACATTAAATGTCACAAGTCTACATTACTTGTGCAACCTGTAGGTAAGAGTGGAGCAGTGTCCAAATTTTGGCCAAAATGCCACTTCTTCAGTTACAGCATATGCTGCTACTCTAGTTCAATACCAACATATGACCCAGGATTTAATATCAATATTACATTTTAATGGTTAATATTAAATCAAGTTGAAATGGTTCATAATTAGAAGTCAATGGCCACGTACTTTGAGGTCTTTACCCAGAAATCAGCACAACGTCTACCATGTCTGTTCAGTAGTTCAGTAATTGAAGTAATACATTATAACTGGTGTATGGGTTGTAGTTCAATTTTATCCTTGGTTCAATTTTTATTTTCTTTTGTTTCATATTTCATGCCATTCATTATCATAATTATATTAACATACAAAAAAACAAAAGAAAATAACAATTGAACCAAGGATAAAATTGAACTACAACATATGCACTATTTTCCTTTAACAAGTGCAACCATAAAAAAAACATTCCTTAAGGCAAACCATTTCAATATTTACCTTCTGGCATAAAGGTAATCTGGTATTTGGGCATGCTGCTCAAATAATTGCGAATACCATGAATGTTGTACCTTTCAGCAGTAACAAAAGCCGTACAGTGCATTAAACCCTAAAAATGAAGGCAAATACAACTGTCACATTATTATTTTTAAATAATAATGAACTAATATAAAGTGATGTCATTTCTTTTAATGTTTTTAAACAGGAATTGAATTTATATAGAGTGTCAATTACTCAAACATCTTGTTAACTCAAACTGACAGCAGTGTCCCCTAACAAGAAGATTTACATAGGATGTGGGGGCACATTGTGTTCTTTAAATTTTAATACATATATTGTCAGTGTTGTTAAATTTTGTTTAGCCCTCTAACAATGAAATTGAAGGCCATAAAAAGGTATTGTTTGTTGATAATGAGAACAAACTTTGTGATTTTAGCATCAAATCTGATAGGTCACCATGGGGAAAATTTGCGTCAAAAGGATACTAAACAAACATTAACTGTGTTTTCCCTGACAGTTTCTACTTAAATTATTTAAGTACCAGAAAATTCCAGTGAGCCCACCCCTCCCCACCCCTGAATATGAACCCTCCCAAATATAAGACCATGGCCTTATACTAAGTTTACATGGCATTCCGAAGAACAATTACAGCATGATCTCCTCCAGTTGTAAGCCCCCATAAAAACAACCGTACTATTCTACCTACATAAATATCTGAATACTGTACATACAACAACCGGCTTACATATCACGACTGTGTTTAACACAAAAACAGACAAGTTCAACAAGTTTGATTGTGTCATCATTGTTTTTGTTGTATTTCATTCCTAATACTGTGCTTGTATTAAATACAGACAGATATTATTTGCAAGGAAGTTAGATTTCTCCACCTTGTACCCAAATTCCTTCTGACCCAAAAGGAATGAACTTTGAACAACTTGTGATCGAGCCCACTTGTTCACATAATTTTGCCAGAAATGGTCATAAAGAAAGGCTGACCGAGTTTGATATCACAATAAAAAACAAAAAAAGGCTTATCAATTTCAATAATGGTTTACTAAAGCATAGACAAGCAAAAACAAATGATAACATTCAACGTTTTGGAATCATCATGACATCATTGTCATGGTAACTTATACAAAATGTAAATTACAAAAGCTATCAAGAAGCAGTGTTGGCACTAAATTAACATAATAGAGAGTGTGAAAATAAAATTGCTCATACTTTCGCATGAATGGAGTCCAATTGCACATTTAGATTGAGTTTTAGCTACTTCATAAACAGCATCTTGTACACTAAAGGGACAAACTCTTTTCTGCATTCTTTAAGGACAGCAAAATGCCCCAGTAGGTCCCTGAAGACCTCTCTATTATGTTATTTTAGCGCCAACTCTGCTACTTAATACTTGTTGTTACTTACATTTTGTACAAGTTACCTTGACAATGGCATTATGATGACTCCAGATTTTATCATTTGTTTTTGCTTGAATAATTACGTTTTAAAAAAAGCAAGGGAAAAATGTTTGAAGTAACAGGGGTCTGCAGTAGGTCTTGCCTAAGCCTTGGCTTACATGTTGATCAGACTCTTCAGGCCGTGCTTTCAGTTTGTGGGATGGTGATTTTGTTCTTGGGCGAGCCTTTCTTGATTGGGGCACCGTCTGTGTTGTTGCTCCTGCTTTATTAGTACTGTCACTGCTGGCGTAGTAAAGTGGAAAAGTGAAGATCTATGAAATAAACGACAACACAGACAGTATAGAATTATATGAAGATCTAAAAATAAATGTAAAGAAGATCCTCGCAGTTATTAACGCAACTTATGCAGTTGCGAAAAGAAAGCCTGAAAAAATCAGGCTTGCCGGGATTCAAACCCTGACCTCTGCGATACCGGTGCAGCGCTCTAACCAATAAGCCAACAGGGAGCTGGTCATTAAATTGGTTCGTAATATACCCGGGAAAGATGAAGATGAAATTATATATGAATTTCATATATTTATACTTTTATATGAAGATCATCGCAGTGAAGCTGTTTCAACTTAAGCAGTTGAAAAGAAGAAACCTGAAAAAATTCAGGCTTGGACGGGAATCGAACCCATGACCTCTGCAATACCGATACAGACAGTATAGGTGGTTAACGATGCAATATAGGACGTTGTAGAATGGATGAAAAATTATTGTTTTTCTCCACCTGACAAAAGTCTAATAAGCTATAATTACGCATGTCTGCAAGATGTAAACAATTCACCGACCACATCTCAACAACCACTAAATACACATACCTTGATGTTGCATTTTTTAAGGAAATGTGATTGTTTCTGCCAAGGGAGTTTAATACAACAGCAACTGAAAATCTTACACTTTTGGAGAAGTTTGGTCGCCATTTTGTTTTGGCGGTTTAACGCTGACCGGCACGCTGACTCGGCCTCTAATCGTACGCAGCTCATCTCTGCCAATGTGCCCCTAGCTAGCCGTCCTCCCATTACACCCTTGCCATACCCACTAAATTTCCTTATAAGGACCTCTTATTTGACGGTATTTCCCTCATAATGATTTGTGTAACGCGTAAGAAAACACCAAAATGAAAAAAACAAAATATGGTTAAATTGCCTTTGAATTCTTCCCTAAATGACACGTTTACACAAGTTTCACAAGTTTTGATAAATTATGAGTCAGTTGTCACGTCCGAGAGAGTTTTGAAGATTACGTTCTAAACTGAGCTCTGATTGGTTTAAAATAAGATCTTCTGCTCATAACTGACCAATCAGAACACTTCAAAGGAAGGTATATCTCCCGGAACGAGCGACCTTCGTCCTCTTTGCCTTGCGAGTAAAGTTTGTTCGAAGTGTTCTGGGATAAAGACTGTCGTAGCTGGTCGCCATGGATGCTCCTTTAACCCCAGAATTGAAAGCAGAGCTGAAGAGAATTGCCGAAGCCATTGTGGCCCCCGGTAAAGGTATTCTGGCCGCAGATGAAAGCACGGGAACAATGGGCAAAAGGCTTGCCAACATCGGAGTCGAGAATGTCGAAGAAAACCGTCGGCAGTATCGGCAACTTCTGTTCACCTCGGGAGCAGACATGGCTAAAAGTATCAGTGGGGTTATCCTCTTCCATGAAACAGTTTACCAGAAGGCAGATGATGGAACCTCATTCGTGAAAATTCTGCGGGATCAGGGAATAATCCCGGGCATCAAAGTCGATAAAGGTGTTGTGCCGCTTGCTGGAACGATAGGCGAAGGAACCACGCAAGGACTTGACGGTCTCTCCGAGAGATGTGCCCAGTACAAAAAAGATGGCTGCGACTTCGCCAAGTGGCGCTGTGTGCTCAAAATCTCTGACCATACTCCCTCGGAGCTGGCTATGAAAGAAAATGCTAATGTCCTTGCTCGTTATGCTACCATTTGCCAACAGAACGGTCTTGTGCCGATTGTGGAGCCGGAGATTTTGTGCGACGGTGACCATTCACTGGAGCGCTGCCAACAAGTCACGGAAGCCGTACTTTCTGCACAGTACAAAGCTTTGGTCGACCATCATGTCTACCTTGAAGGAAGTTTGCTCAAACCCAACATGGTCACACCTGGTACGAGAAAATTTGATGTTTATAATTGCATGTACACTTTTTAATTTGTTCTCTTTTTAAATACATTTTAGTCTTAAGTCGTTTCTACTGTTTTTTTCATGTTAATTAATAGTCCTGTTTGGTTTCGATATTGGCTTTCAAAAATGCCGTGGGTCGTTTAATATCCTTCATGACTTTGCAATATTATAGAACTTTTGTCTCGAGATGTTTATTTCAAACTGCACGTTTTATTTACAAACATGTTCGTTGCAATAATTCCAAGTAATTAAATACTCTCTGTACATTTCTTTACAGGAACTGTGTACAATTTAAACGTTCGTTGTCTTTGACTGGAAGTTCGAATAGTTTGATAAGAAATATTTTGTTCGTGACATATATTTAAGAATTTCCCAATTCATAATTTACTGAAATTGACAACGCGTCCATTTAGTCATTCGGCGATGATTTGTGGTCACTGGAAACCAAACCACATTTGCATAAAAAAAATTTAATAATTTTGAAGTCTTGTGCAGCCTGAGCAAGACACAATGGGGGAAAAATTCTGCCAGTCAATCACAATAGCAAAGTATTGCAAAATCGAAATTGTTTTACGCAATAGTTGTCAATGAAATTTAAAGTGGTCTCAAAGTATTTGATCTTTTTTGAATTGCTTTGACATTTCAAGGTTACTGAGGTCAGACATACTAAACCAAAAACATAGAAACTGTGCTGGCGGAAGGTAAAATGCCTTTAAGGCTAAATATATGGGAAAAATATTCACAAATACCTCTAAAGTCTGGCCTGAATGGGATTTTGTTTGGAAAGGTCTCTGTACGGTCCTATACTTAGTTGGGTCTTGATCATGTGTAGAATTTTCTAACTCTAGTTACTTCTGTTCATGATTGATGTTTTTGTTTGAGGGATAGTAAGGGAGGAACAGAATGTATCCTTTCCACCCTTCTGGTCAATGACTTGGTTCAGTGACGAAATCATTCTTTGAAAATTAACTTTCATTGTTTTAGTTCATTGTAAGACAGATTTGTCTTTTGTATTTAGGTCAAAGTTGTCCTACTAAGAGGACCTCAGAGGAGATTGCTCAAGCTACTGTTACTGCACTGTCACGCACTGTACCAGCTGCTGTGCCTGGAGTTGTATTCTTGTCTGGTGGACAATCAGAGGAAGAGGCTTCAGTTAACCTTAATGCTATCAACCAATACCCAGGTAAGTGACCTGTGGCTTCAGTTAACCTTAATGCTATAATCAATACCCAGGTAAGTGACCTGTGGCCCTTGTGGTGAGCTGAGTGCAAGAGTATTCAAGGTTACCACGCTTTTATACACCCAGAGAGACCATTGCAAAATCTTAACTCATCCAACACTTGGCCAAAGGGTTATGGTTCTTATGGTTCTATTTTTTTTTTGGCTCATGGATAAATTGTCAGATACAGTTGTATGCATGGCAGCTTAAGTGAAAGCTATTGAGCAGTAGTTTGAAAGGTTGCCACTTTTTTTTTCAAGTAAACTGGTTCCCATGCTTTTATACATCCAGAGAGACCATTGCAAAATCTTAACTCATCCAACACTTGGCCAAAGGGTTATGTTTCTTATGGTTCCATTTTTTTTTTTTTTTTTGCTCATGGATAAAAGTGTTAGATACAGCTGTGTGCATGATAGCTTAAACGAAAGCTATTGAGCAGTAGATTGAAGTGGTGGGTTGTTTGACCCTATTTGAAGTTTTTTTATCCATCTTCAAACTTGGGAATGCTTGGCAAGGGGTTTAAATTAAGTGTTAAAGATCCTTGTATCTTCCTGTGTACAGGAAAGAAGCCATGGGGCCTGACCTTCTCCTTTGGTCGTGCTCTGCAAGCGAGTGCCCTGAAAGCTTGGAGTGGAAAGGCAGAGCAAGTGAAAGCTGGACAGGCTGAGTTCCTGAAGCGTGCTGCTGCCAATGGAGCTGCAGCCAAAGGCCAGTACAAGGGAGGGGCTGGCTTAGCTGGAGGGGAAAGCCTGTTTGTTGCTGACCATCAGTATTAGAGTTGTTATAGACATTCAAGTGAACAACCAACCAAGGATGTAAAACTAGACAAATAACTAGGTGTCTAATCATTTAATACTGTAGTAAGTTCCTAATTAAATCAGGCAGCTATGATAGGGTATTTAACAAAGAAGATAGTTTTGAAGAAAAGCACTGGAATCCATTATCTCAAAAATGACTGTTGTGTCTTTTTCTCCTAATGAAAACGGTTATGCTCTCTAAGTTAAGACACTTCAATTTTACATCATTAGTGAATTTTCATTTTAATGTCAGATAATATATTGGTTGAAATTGCAGGTGTTTGAAGTAATCCATACTAAGTTACATGTAGATCATTATAGAACAAGGGTTATGGTCACCCACTAATTTGAGATACCAGGATTCTACTGATTTTCCTTAGTTATTACTGGTAGAGTACAACTATCATTGAATTTATGTAGCCTGTAGCTAAAGTAACTGTTGAACTGTCCTCTGTCCTGAAAAGTTTGCCAAGGCAAAAAAAAAAAAAACCAAGATGGGCTGTATCAGCAATAAAACTCAAATGAAAATGTTGTCTCTTGATTGCCGTTTGTTTTAGAGCAACAAAGAAATACTAGCCAAGATCAGTTTTGCAGGGATGGTTCTTTGTGGAGGTCTCTCTGCAATGCTCTTGTATCATAAGGCCTGCACAGTGTGGTTTTCTTGCCCTGGTGTTGTTTTCTGCACGCAAGAAAAGAAAACTGGATGTTGTCGCGGGCTACCCAATATTGACCAAAGAGAAGTCAATAAAGATTGCCAAATTTTTTTGAAAAGTACCATTTACAACCTGACCATTCCAGCAAGGCAATGCTCCAAATAAATGCCTTTGCTCCAGTACAAGTATGTGGGGTTCATCTGGTTCAGGATTATTTAATGTACGTTACTGATCCTCAGGAAAATGGTGCAACATTTTTTCCTATGAGACAATGTCGTTTGGGCCAATTCAACATTCAGCAGGTCATGATTCAGTTGCTGTTCAACAAGTTGAATAGCGACGTTTGTGGATTAATAATTTAAATGTTTTCTGGTTCAAAGTTTTTACCTTGACAATAATGTGAGCAGAGCAAAGCAAAAGACACCTGCTGACACAACCTTGTTTCCAGGGCCTCTCTTCTTTCCTTCCCTTCCCTTCCCTTCCCACTTCAAGGGAAGGGAAGAAGAGAGACCCCCTGGGAACGAGGTTGTTGCTAACAAGTCTTGTTAGTTGGACTGCACTAAGTACTAGTGGTAATTTTTGTAACAAAAGTGGACAAAAAGGGTTGCATTGACTTAAATTTGGCATTTTTCTCCACTGCTAGTAGCCTGTGGGGGTATCTGAAACCCTGACATTGTTTAGGAACAAGAGAGGCCAAACATACCAACCCCGTTTAGGTCAACAACCTCCATTTTAGGGCCCTATCTATGCAAGAGAAATAACAAAAACTTTGTTTTAAGACCATCAAACATATCCAATCTAGGATTGCTGAATACTGTATAAGCTATATTTAAGGATGGCGATCCTGCAACCATACTCTGTTTAGGAGAAGTTCAGACCCCAGTTATGACAGTCTTGCATAAAATTATGTTCCTTGTTTAGGACAGAGAGGCCAAAAACCATACCCTGTCCAGCAGCTTATCCCAAAGAAACATCCATTTACAATTACAAAACTGATGGAGAGAGTGTCTAATAGAAAACATGGGCAGCAGAAATTGGAAGAGAGTTAATGAAAAGGCCTAAAATGAAGCCCTTCTTATTGATGTACTCCTGTGAACTGTGAAACTGGAATTTTAGCATGAAAGAAAGCTCTCAGAGGTGCTCAGCCCAGGAGAGCTTGCTCAGAGATTACTCCCATGTTTCTTTATTTACCATCTGTAATAAATAGTGAACCATTTACAGAAACACCACTCCTCTGCTTCCCCTTTAACTTATGCAATATCAAACGGCATTCTTTTAGTAATGGGTTAAAGAGCCAAGGATGACCATGCAGCCGGAGCTTAACCTGGTTTCTGCAGCATGAAGCAACTAAGAGTGTTGCTACCCCCCCCTGGATGGGATGCTAGTCTATTGCAGGGTTACCCCCAGCAGTACGTTGCCGATACC
The DNA here is from genome assembly GCA_964030785.1 of Siderastrea siderea. Classification (NCBI taxonomy): domain Eukaryota; kingdom Metazoa; phylum Cnidaria; class Anthozoa; order Scleractinia; family Rhizangiidae; genus Siderastrea; species Siderastrea siderea. Next base: position 2,346,127 of record OZ034978.1, on the reverse strand, counting down.
CATTTTATATTCCTGGATGGGGTAAACTTTCTTGTCTAAGGAAACAAAACGATAGCAGGGACTGGGGCTCGAACCACCGAGCTTCAGATTTAAAGTTCAACACACTAACCACTGCCCCCTCACCATTCAGTTCAGTGACAACTGTTAAAAAAAAATCTTGCAGGGCTTTCGAAGGACAAACTTGCAGTTATGCTGGAGAGATTATCCATCCAAATGACCCGGACAACTCTGAGGGTTTAAAATTTTATCTTTTATTTTCCTTAGAAGTTAACACCTTCATTATTATTTTTAAATATTTCTAACTACACTCTTGACTCCATCTGTGTTCACTAGTAGTTATTTTAATCAGATTAATCTTAGCACTGCCTCTAATTATCCATCTGGGATCTGCTATAACAACACTTGGTTCTGAACCTGCTTTTAACTCAGGCCACGGTTTTGCCCTTCCATGCATACTCAGACCCCAGGGGGGGTGGTACTTGACCCATATTTGGGTATAGGTGAGCCGCTGTGGGTTTGAAATGCTGAGTCTGTTTAGGACAAAAAAAGTCGTAAAATACATATCCCGTTTAGGACAACAAGCTCCATTTTAACGCTGTTTATGACATGCAATACCCTGTTTATAGGACAGACTCGCGCGAAATTATATACCCTGTTTATGACAGACTCGCACGAAATCACATACCCTGTTTACGACAGAGAGGCCAAAAACCATATCCTGTCCAGTGGCACATCCCCGTATAGGCCATATAAGGGAGTACTCCCCCAGGAGTCAGACCTTGCAATATCATGGAAAAAGATAAGCAACCTAAAAAGAATTGATCAGTGTAAGTAATTGGTAAAAATGCTTTGAGTACTAGGCTGGGTCAGGGTAAATTTTAAGGCATTAGGTCACCTGTCTTCCCTTTACTTGGGATCATTTCAGAATCAAGTTACTCTACAGCCTGAATTATCAAGAATAGACATACTGTTTAGGACAATAAAGTTTAGTTAGGATGAACACTGTTAATTAATCAATTTTTGATTATAAAAAACAAACAATAATACTCTTTTAAAATTAGTCTACATAAAGGTAGAAAGAATTATCATTGAAACCTAGATGCTCACATTACAGACATTTTCCACTTCTAAATTTCTTTTTAGACTGTTCACAAGCCAGGCTTGGGTTGGTTGTTTGTTAAAGCAGACAGAAACATTGCAAAGGTGGCCTTTGAATGGAAACCACAGGGTAAGAGGAAGACTGGGTGTCCTGTGTAAACAGGACATTGGTCTTGTTAGCAGAACTGCAGTGTATTATGAGATGCAGAAGTAAACAACACAACAGGATCCACTAGTGTGAGTTGTTTATTTTAGAATTATGTTCTGCTAGGGACTGAGAAGTTAGAGAGAACTGTTCAAATAACAACACAAAAAAATCATACAGATACATTACTTATAGTCATTTGGAATTTTAAAATGTTTTTCAAGGTTTCATTTAGCATAAGAGTTGCTTTTCTGTGGTCCCAGCTCCCCTACTGAATACATGTGCAGATCAATGCCACAATTTTCATCTGTCCCTCCAAATGTCAACTGCGCTGACTGCAGGCATTCACATGGACTACAACTATCTACAAGTGCATAAATTAACAGGCACAGAGTATTTTTAGTAATTAAATTTCAATTACATTTGCCTACAGATAGGCACTTAAAGCATGAATATAACCATAAGAATTATTGTTCACCATCTGTTACAATACTATTTGCATTTTTACCTTTCCAGTTTTTACATTCTTTCATTTGCCTTAAAAACTAATAATACTTCCATTCTTGAGATATAAACAGATATACCTATTGAAACACTTGGTTAGTATGACAATAGCAACCAAATTATTAGCCCTAAAACCCTTAGCCCCTCAGGGCTGTATAGCCAGAAAAAAATTATAACTAAGGCAATGCCCGTGGTTAAATTCTCTTCCTAGGTTTAGGGTCTTAAACAAAAAACATGACTGAGAAAACGAAAAAAAAAAATGACTGAGGCAAGTGCCTCGGTTTGCCTCATACTGGCTATGGCCCTGCATTAGTCTGGTGTTGTGAATATACCACTTTAAATTGGGACTAATGCATGGTTCAATTTTACCTGTTACCATCCCCCCCCCGGGCAACCCCCGGGACAAGTCCAGCCCTTCGGGCCCGGGGGTGGGGAATTGTCTGAAACGGTTTTGTCCCGGGGGTAGGGGGGCGGGGCAAATCGAAAATAACTTCTCGTTTTTCTTGTGAAGCACGTCACTAGCTTATCACTTCTCAGTTGACACAATGGCGCCGGACCGCGTAGAGAAGACTGTCTATTTCCAGGGAAAATCTCTAGAATTTGTAGCAGACTGGTTGGAGAAGAATAATCTCTCGAAATTATAATCTGTATTCAAAGGCACGTTTATTATAAGCTTAATGCACTTATCAATTGAAATCCCGACCCCCCCCCCACCCCGGGCCAAGGTGGGGGAATGTGGGGATTTTTTTGGTATTTGGAAGGCACGATTCACCCGTGGGGGTGGGGGATTTCTCAGGATTTGCTTTGCACGTTCATCGAAGTGGGGGAGCGAGGTGGGGATTTGACTCGTGCCTAGTTTCCTCACAGTAATTTCTGCACATGGTCACTGGTGTCGTTTGCTGGATTGCTCGGCCGTGCTTTGTAGTTTTGTTTCAGTTTTAGTTAGAAGGGGTTGACAGGCCAACACGACTCCTGTACAGTTCGTATGTGGTATTTTCTAAGCCTTTATAGCTTAGCTTTAACTAGAATGTCTTTGAGAGATTTCCCTCTTCTGTACGATAAGAGAGGAGGCTCCTTGAAAATTTCTGGTATCATTTCTCTCTTGGTATATGTTTGAGACCAGATAGTGCTGGGCAGTATTGCGTTACAAACGACAATTAGAGGGAAGTCTCAAGCTGTGATATGTTTGGAGGGTTTAATAGACGTTCTTAGAGCCGTTTAAAAACTTTGTGCCATCATGTGTGCTAGCTGGCTGGCACTTAGAATGGTTTTTGGGCTCAGTTTGATTGCAAGATCTCTAGAAGCCTCTAAATAAGTGATGTTTTCTGAAAAGATCCAAGTGTACCAGAAGTATAAACGGAGTTTAATTCAGAGCTAGAACGACTGTGATATAACATATATCAAAAGGTTTCTACACAGGAAAGCTCTTTCTTGTGGCTAGAAAATAACAAGACTCTGTGGAAAGTCATACAATAGCCTTTTGAGATTACAGATTGAGCTTGGCAAAAGTAAGGATCGAAAATCCCAACAGCCTATTGGCCAGGATACGGCCTCCCCGTGGTTGATATTAAACAACCAATAGAAAAACATGCGCGATTTTTCCATCCACTCAACCGCTGTGAGAGATATATAAACGGTCAGAACTGTATCAGCTACAGAATGGAGTTAACTCTCACCCATTCCCAGAGACTATCTTGGAGCAACTGACGAGACTCACAAAAGAGTCGAAACAGCAGTATTGCTCGAGAAATAACACAATACGAGAAGCATCCATGAGACTTAATCAGCATTTTAACTACTGCAGACTTTATAAATGGAGGTTTAGAAAATCCAGGCAGAGAAAAGTCAAACAATGTCATGACCTCTTTGAGAATTACTTAGTGCAGTTAGACTGCTTGAGATCTACATGTATCTGATATGTTGGATGCTAGTAACGCCATAAGACAATGGAGGTAACTCCAAGAATTCTACTTCTATATATTTCAACCACAACCATGAAAGTGGAGTTAAAACGACAACTCAAGAAGCTGTAGCTTTTATAAGATCAGCCGAAACTGCAAGAGTCACAGAATACCTTGGATGCTTTAGACTATATATGACATCCGTGATAATGCGCCGATCAATTCGAAAGTTCAACATCCCCCATCCTTCTCAACCCCCCGGGCATTTGAACTTTTGAAGATGGGCTTGTTCAAATTCCCTCCCGTTGAGGCAAAAAAGCTGTTCAAATGCCCCACCAATTAGTAGTGAACTACCTCTCCTCAAAGACAAATTTCGTCTTCAATCAAACGCTTAACACGAGAGAGATAGAGATATGCCAGAATGACACCTTCAAATTTCTTTTAAAGACCCTTTTGAGTTATTCACTAACAAAGGCACTTCCCCCTTGTAAATCCGTCAAACCCTGTAAAAACCGAAAAAAAAAAAACTCACGGGCGTATTACGTCAGAACGAGAGATAAATGCGGTTCAAATTCCCCACCCTTCCAACGCAACGTTCAAATGTCCCCTCCCCGGGCACGATGCACAGTCAAATGCCTGGGGTATGCGCGGGAAGGCGGGATGTTGAAGTTTCAAATTGATCGGTGCATAAAGAAATATACAGGTCTTGCAGGAAACCACAAGCAAACATCAAATCACATTCTTAAAAATTTAACGGATCCTTTCAGACAACATCACTTATTTAGAGGCTCCTAGAGATCTTGCATTCAAACTGAGCCCAAAAACCATACCAAGTGCCATCCAGCTAGCACACACGATGACACAAAGTTTTTTAAACGGCTCTAAGAATGTCTATTAAACCCTCCAAACATATCACAGCTTGAGACTTCCCTCTCAAATATAAGGTCAGTACTAGTTAGGGTATAACGAAGGTTTCCCCACCTGGGTGGGGGTTTTTTACCAGTCAATATGCCCCAGTAGGGTAGGGGTTTGTTAAGATTTGCAATGATGTCAAGTCAAATCCCCACCTTGGCCCGGGGTGGGGGGGGGGGGGGTCGGGATTTCAATTGATAAGTGCATAAATTGTTAAACGAAGGTGCGTTTGATGCGTACTCGAATGGATGGCGTTCATCACAAACATAGAAATATTTCTTCAGCGTATTTGTATGAAACAAATGCACGGCTTTATATTAAACAGAGATCTAAGCCAGGGGTTCTTGTGAAACAAGCTAAGAAAAACTCCTTTAAAATGCAGTCACCAATTTGCTCACCGGACCTCTTTTGTGCATGTGCTATATTTAGAATAAAGCACGCGGTGAAGAACATTTTTTTAACTCGCCAGCCGAATGCCAGAGCGATTAGACTTTTTCTTCAGTTTTCTTTTTCAATGTAGTGTCCATGTTGTTTAATACTATGTAATATCCTTCGTTCAGTAAACTCTAGAAAAGCGTTTAAGTTCTTGTCAAAACGTCTCCGGTTGTGCTATTGTACGGAAATCAATTTTGAACACAAAACAACGTATTTGTGGTCAATGAGGAGTCCCGGGGGTCGGGAATTGTCTCTTTCTGCGTGCCCGGGGGTGGGGAATAGACCGCCAAGTAAGAAAAAAATTGCAAATCCCCGGGGGTGTGCCCGGGGGGGATGGTAACAGGTAGAATTGAACCCTGCATAACACTGCACAAATGGTTCTTTGGTTGTTATATTCAACAGTCCTCACTGAATTTGAAATTATACTTCTGTAGTTAGTAATCCCATCATTTTTTCATGCGTGGCCTACAATGCAATGCCACACATACTTTAGTTCCTTGACTACCCCCGCCCCTGCCCCCCATCAAGGGGCTATTATGGCCTGTAATTTTAGATCCCACAAGGAGGGGGGATTTGTTCAAGTGGACATTCTGCCTGAACCACAGTATGAAGGACAAAATTGTTTAAAATTTACTGTGAAACTGCAAATTGTGAAACTGCAAACTATTATATTTTTTCAGTAAAAATCTTGGAGCCTCAGCATTTAGCTGCAGCATAAACAAATTCCTGAAGTGACAGAAGTACGAATAATTTAATATGACAAAGTTTTGGCCACTTTCAGTCAACAGAGCAAATGCGCAATTCAAAAGATCATGGGTAGGATACGTAAATGGGATTATTTATTTTGTCACAATGAAAGCGGGTACTATGTCCAGGAGGATTTAACAAAGTGATGGGACCAAACAGCGGTTTATTACCTCCTAGATCGCGGACACGCGCTATACTTCGTATAAGCTGACATGGAAAACAGCCTGCAGTGGTCAGAAAAAGTATGAAAAACTTTTTCAGATTTATCGAGAAATCCACTGCAGGCCGTTTTTCATGTCAGCTTATACGACGTAGCCACTTGTATTCTCTTGGGAAAGCGCACGTGAAACAGACACGTTCGTTGTGACCTGTGTGCTAGACGTTCCTGTGAAAAGTTTTGTCTTCAAATTTGATCATGCCTCAGTTTGATTTAACAACAAACGTTAAAGATCTCCCTGCGAATTTTCACAAGGAGACCACGGAATTAGTCGCACAGCTTTTGGGGAAACCCAGCATGGTGAGCAGCTTGTGTTGTAATGACTGTTGCGCCGCTGTTCGTTGTAATGGCGACCTTTTGGTTGTTTACCATTTACAACAACTTTCCGGAAATTCCGGTTGGAAAGTAAATGGTACACGACTTTTCGGGTCGTTCCAGTGGAAAGTTTCCAGGAGCAACGGAACGTCTGAAAAGGTAGTCCTGTTTTTCCGGACGGAATGTTCCAAACGGAAATTCGTGTACCATTTGTTCAAACCTAATCTTTGATACCAGTTTCAGGCTCTCGCGGCCATTTTCTGTCCCAACAACAATTAATTAGAGAGCTTAACGGGAAGGAAAACGTCACTTTTAAATGACTTCGCAATCTTTGAAACTTCTTGGCGATTATTCCGACTCGTTTAACCTGTCTAATGCAGTCGAATTATCCAGGAGCTGAATTTGTAAGGAGGGGGACATTGGTGTTTGCGGTATTGCGGTAATGGCCAATTTTTCGTGCGGTATTTCGGTAATTCTGATCTAAAATTGTGATATTGCGATATTCTCAAAACCTGCAGGAATCGGTTTTTAGTGTTTTGGTCGGTATTTAAAATTATCTTCCCATAATTTTCTACCCTCTCGGATCTTTTTCCAGTTTCTTGTCGTTTCGGAAACAGCTGCGGGAACGTTTCGAAACAGCTCTAAGGTCTTCTGATCACAATCACAAGTCTTCTGATCACCAGTCTTCTGATAACAATTTGATGGCTTGGACAACCAATTAAAAGTCACGGCACTGACGTATGTCACGCACCGACTTTTAATATTTTAAATATCGATCGACCTTTGTTGACCCCCACCAAGGGGTCCAAGATCATGTCCAAACCACGCGCTTTGCCAGACAGACCAAGCATTATTCAACATGGCTGTGGCAGCAACATCCAAGATCGCGACGAGGAAAGTCGAAGTGGCTGTCATCGATTGTGTGGCTCTGTTTTACGAAGAGGGAAAAGGCGGCGAGAATTACCGAAAAAAAAACAAGTTCAGGTGAACAAAGACGAAAAACGGCTCGCCAACTTTAGGGAGAGCATCAGGTAAGTTTAATTTGGATTGTTTCATTCAGTGCACATCACCAGGCACATCAAAACGGAACCTGACCTGATTTAACATTATTCTGACAATAAACAGTCTTACGCGTATCTAATGGCTGATAAGGACGACGTCAACAAGCAAACAATTACAGTGGCTGCGATGTGTTATGTATTTAGTGATTAACTCGTTGCGTTAACCCTGGCTTCCAGCCCTGGACACGTTATTAAGTCAACGAACGCTCCAATTACAAGCAAAAGAAATCTGTTTAATATCGTTTCATCCTTCACAAATGACAAATTTGTTAATGCCGACTGAGCTCTAGGAGAGCTGTTCGCTTCAACAATCGTTTCTTGTGAAGTCCTCAAAAAAGAAAGGAAGAGTTTAAGCAACCCATTTACCGCCAGTGTCTTTTCCAGCCTATTGGCCCATTATAGGTATTGTCTGCGTCCGAGTTCAGTGGCCGCTGGAGCTTATCCTGGTTTCTGTAGCATGAAGTGACTAGGAGTTTTTCCACTCCCCATCCATTTATAAATGGATGTTAGTCCATCGCAGGATTACACCCAGCATTATTTCATCGGTAGCCATTTATACAACTCGGTGAAGAGAGGCACCATGAGAGTAGTGTCCTGCCCAAGCTACGTAACACAATGTACCCGGCCAGGGCTCGAACCAGGGCTGCTCGATCCGAAGTCCAGTGCACTAACCACAAGGCCACCGCGTCTTTCATATCTCCGATAACCTTAGCATGGGGCGATTATCAAATTTGTGGTTGCCTATCTGTACGCTTGGTTGGAGAAAGCCAGTGCATGTACCGATGGGTCGTTTGGCTGGAGTAAAGCGGCTTGCCCAAGAACACAGCACAATATTCGACTAGTACTCAAACAGGGCCATTCACGCCGGAGTCTAGAGCACTAATCGGCTCCTAATCGTTAAGCCATAGCGTCTTATACATCGCATCTCTCTAGAATGTAAATTCCTGATGAACGTTAAGCACTGACTTTGGAAGCGAAAGAATTTCATTCCCTTCTATTGTAATCAGAAAAGTGAATCAATAAAGGTAAGTTTATCTTTGTTCGGCATTAACTAACAAGCTACTGGACGTAAAGTACACGTTACTCATTTTCCAAAAACGAACTTAGCATGTCTTAATATTTGAAAAAACAATTAAGTTAATATTTGCCCGTAATTTTAAGATTATGTAAGGCAACAATTTCATTATTTAATTGATTTTTGACAAGGTTTTGGACGTCTTGCGGTATTGCGGTATTTGGCGATTTTTTTTTTGCGATAATGCGGTATTTGGCGATTTTTTTTTGCGATAATGTGGTATTTGTCATTTTTTTTTGCGGTATTGCAGTATTCAGAACCCCCCAATGTCCCCCTCTGTAAGGATGGCGTATCAGTTCAGGAAGAACTTATTTAGAAAATTAATTAGAAAATAGCTGTGTCCCCAATTAGCGCCTTGTCTTTACAGGGTGCTAGATCACTTGACATGTCAATAAAGTTATTACTGTTATATTATTATTATAAAAACGAAAATTCACCGTTGTGTGTTTGTGTTCTACACAAAACATTGAATTTGATCATTTCACGTTGTAGTTGTGCACAGAACGGCAAAGAAATATACCAAAAATAACGCACATGCAGAGTCGTTGCTTTGTTAATCAACGCTTTTGTTTTGCAACCTTCTCGTTAGTGGTCGCCGTCGTACAAATTTTTTGGTAAATGGTAGGGATTTCTGGTAAGCGCCAGTCCCGAACAGAATTTTCCCAATACGAAAATTTGCTTACCATTTGCCCAAACCTACCCAAACGGTAAACCGTCCGCTCTGCGGGTGTAAATGGTAAACAACCTTTGTGTCCGCGATCTGGGAGGTAGTTCCGCTGTAGAGGATAAGAAACAGTTGGATTTTATTGTGGAGCAACTTACAGTCATTGTGGAGCAACTTACAGTCATTTTGCATTGAATTATTTCAAAGTTTGGTTGTTTATTTTGTTGTCGTACAGAAAAATGCTGCTGTAATCACTAAAGTATGTTTCAGGGCGCGGGGAAGGGGTGTCGTGGGGGGGGGGGGGAGGGGCTAGTCCGTAACCATGCAGCACTTTGTCACAAAGCACCTTTTGTAAACTGGCGTGATGACTAGTTATTGGATCATCACTCTTCTCAGTCAGAGCATGACATGCAAAGTGTTATTGTGTACATACTGCAAAAGTTATCCTCTATTTGACCCCATCACTTTGTACCTCCCTCATAGTCCCCCCCCTCCCTTTCATTAAGACAAAATAAATAATCCCATTAGGTCCCCCTCTGTTATATGTATCCTACCCATGATCTTTTGAAATTGTGCATTTAGTCTGTTGACTGAAAGTGGCCAAAACTTTGTAACAGGTTTTTGCTTTCCATACTTCTTATGCCTTATAGGAATTTGTTTATGTTGCAGCTAAATGCAGAAGCTCCAAATTTATTTCATTTAGTTTGCAGTTTCATATAAAAAGTTGCATTGGTGGTGAATTTTAAGCAACTGTGTCCTTCATACGTGGATAACAGAGAACTTCCATGTAAACAAATCCCCCCACCCCCTTGTAGTGAAACCTGAAATTAATAGCCCCAATAGCACCTTGGCAGAGTGGGGGGGAGGGTGTTAATGAAGGAAATAGAGTATGTGTGGTGTTGCATGGTAGGCCATGCAAGAATAAATGATTGGAATACTAACTACAGAAGTGAATAATATGGCAAAAGGTTTAAATGAAGATGGCATCAGGTATGCCGAAACTTGTCTTGTTTCAAACTAGAAAGTGTTGTTTTGTTTCTTAAATTAACTACAGAAGTACGATTTCAAATTCAGCCAAGGCTATTCACAATACCAGAGGGTAAGGGTTTTAGGGCTTTGGTTGCTATTGTCATACTAACCAAGTGTTTCAATAGCAGCATCTGTTTATATCTCAAGAATGGAGGTATGATCAGTTTTTTGTGCATAAATGAAAGAATGTAAAAACTGGAAAGGTAAAAATGTAAATAGTATCGTGACAGATGGTGAACAATAATTCTTATTGTATTCATGCTTCAAGTGCCTATCTGTAGGAAAACGTAATTGAAATTTTACTGAATATACTCTGTGCATGTTTTATGCCCTGCTTGTAGGTAGTTGCAGTCCATGTCAATGCTGGAGCCCAGTTGACATTCGGAGGGACAGATGAAAATTGTGGCATTCTGCATCTGTATTCAGCAGGGCAACTGGGACCACAGAAAAACAACTCTTATGCTAAATCATTTTCTGAACACCTTGAAAAACATTTGAAAATCCCGAGTGGCAGGTATTACATCTGAAGGATTTTGTGTAAATGTGTAGTTTTAGAAAATAGCCATACCCCCCCCCCCCCCCCCCACACACACACACACACACAGCAATGTATGAAGCTAAAGTGGAATTTCCAGAGGGGGGAGGGGGGGTGGATCATAGGGCAAATCCCTTCTGTACTGTTTACACAGGACGTTTCTGTCTGCTTTAGCAAACAACCAACCCAGGCTGCTTGTGAAAAGTCAATAAATAATTTAGATGTAGGAGTTGTCTCTAATATGAGCATCTAGGTTTCAGCATCAATTTTGTCTACTTTTATGTGAACTGTCAATTTTTAAAAGAGTAATTTTTTCCCATAGTAGAAGATTGAAAATGTTTACCAGTGTTCATTGCAACTGAATTTTACTGACCAAAACAACATTTCTGTTCTTGATAAATAATATTCAGGCTGTAGGGTAACGTGATTCTCAAATGATCCAAAGGGAGTGAGACAGGCGACCTAATGCTTAAAGCCTGGTACTAATACATTTTCATGAATTACTTACACTGATCATTTTTTTTATAGGTTGCTTATCTTTTTCCATGATATTGCAAGATCTGACTGTGCGTGGAATGGCAAAACCTTGGCCTGAGTTTAAAGCAGGTTTAGAACCAAGTCTTGTTTAGCGGATCCCAGATGGATAAATAAGAGGCAATGCTAAAAAAAAAAGATTAATAAACTGATTAAAGTAACAACTAGTGAACACAGATGGAGTCGAGTGTAGTTTAAATTCTTTTCTTTTGTTTTAAACATATAAAATTCTATGGAAAATAAAGGATAAAATTTTAAACCCTCAGAGGTGTACAAGTCATTTGGATTGGTAATCTCTCTATCATAACTGCAAGGCTGTCCTTCCACACCTGCAAGTTTTTTTTTTTTATCAGTTGTCACTGAAAGGTGGGGGCACAGTGGTGTGGTAGTCAGCACACTGAACTCCAGATCTGAAGGTCAGTGGTTCAACCCCAGTCCCTGCTATCATGTTGTTTCCTTAGACAAGAAACTTTACCGCACAATGTTTTACCCCACAATGTCACCAGGTGCCCACAGTGTCACCAGGTGTACCCCACAATGTCCACCCAGGTGCATAAAATGTGTACCGGCGACATACTGCTGGGGGTAATGCTGTGATAGACTATCTAGGGGGGAGTGGCAATACTCTCAGCTGTTTCACGCTATAGAAACTGGCTTAAGCTCCAGCCATGTGGGCCTCCTTGGCTTGTTACTGACAAATACTGTTGACACTACACAAATTAAAGGGGCAGCAGTGAAGGGGGGGGGGGGGGTGTCTGCCATTAAAGGTGGCAAATAATGAAATACTTATGGTAGTACCCTCTGAGCATGGTCTCCTGGGCGTGGCACCCTGAGAGCTTTCTTGCCTGCTAAAATGCCAGTTTCAGAACATCATTAAGAAGGGCTTCATTCTGGGCATTTTTACTCTCTGCCTATTTTTGCTGCTTGTTTTCTCTTAGACACAATCTTTCCATCACTTCAATGATTGTAAAAGGATTTTCCCTAACCAGCCACTAACCCCCCACCCCCCCCTCCCAGGGGCCGGGGAGGGTGCTCCCTCATATGGCCTATGACAAGGAATGATATTTGGCCTCTACATACATGTATCTTTATGTAAACTCGGTTAGAAATCTTCAGTGTTTTAAAAAGTGACAATTTTATAATTAAAAACTATATGTACACTTCATTCACTGTTTTACAGGATTGCCGAGTGGAAAACTGATGATTGAAATAGTCGGTTTATTTCCATAGTAAATTGCCCTATTGACTTGATGTTTCATACATCTTGTGGTTGGGAATTCCACATTTGAGCCCCACTGTAGCTAAAGCTACGCTTTAGATAATTGGTGCGTGGCTTGGGCAATGTTTGTTTACCGCACGAATTTCGTAAATTGAAATTTGTGCTTCGTTTATTGAATAAGTCCTGCAAGTACACTGGGGCTTACTTGTTGAGGGGCTTAAACATCATGACTGCCTTTTGCATTTTTCTTCTTACTAAGAGTGTATTCCATTTCAGCATTTCCAGGAGTATGTTGGAGCTTGTCTCGTAATTTGCCTTCGCGATCACCCTGGCTGCACGGTTCTGTAATTTTTGCAGTTTCTCGCTCAGTTGGTTGAGCCCATCCCAGACGGGGCTACAGTAGTCGAGATGGGGCTGGATTAGGGCGGTCTAAATTTGTATTGCAGTAGATTGAAAGACAAAGGACCTAATGCGCTTCAGAGCACCTACTGCTGAGGATACCTTTTTATATACTTCGCCAATATAATTTAACCAAGAAAGTCGATCGTCGATTGTAAGACCTAGCGACTTAGTATGATCCACTCTCTCGATTCGTTGATTTTCGAAACTGACACAGATTTCATCATTACTCTCAGCAAGTGGCCTCTGACGAGAACCTATGATCATGAACTCGGTTTTCGCAACATTAAGGACCCATTAAATTTTCCCTTTTAGCCAGCAATTGAGATTTGCGAATTCAGAGATCAGAGAAGTTCAAGATCAGCGAGAGTACGGCCAGGAATGCTAATGTTAGTGTCATCTACGAACATTTTTGCGCAGGCTGTAGTGAAGCAGTTTGGGCAGGTCGTTGATGTATATTAGAAAAGGGAGGGTGGGCAATTATGCTGCCCTGTGGCACCCCGCAGCTTATTTCGCTTGCGTTTGACAGAGCAACGTTGACGTCACACTTTTGATCCCTATTACTTGAGTTCTCATCCACTCCATAGTTTACAAGCTTACGCAATACGATATCATGGTCGATGGTGTCGAAGGCCTTTTTAAGGTCGATAAGTACGACACCATTAATTTTAAGAGACCATTGTCTATATTGATTGACCAGTTGTTCGTGCTCTCAAGTAGGGCTGTTTGGGTGCTATGTAGCCAGCGAAAACCAGAATGGTAATTGCTCAAGAGCTTGTTCCTCATTGAAGTAATCATAAAGTTCTTGGTAAATAATGTTTTCACAAAATTTTGAGATAATCGATATTACAAATATTGGTCGGTAATTGTTAAGGTCGGATTTAGCACCTTTTTTGAAGATAGGGGTTACTTTTGCTACTTTCCATTCACTTGGGAAAATGCCGGTGTCTATAGAGCTTTTAAATTTGCTAGTTTGTGAGGGCCCAACAATATCACCCGCCAGTTTCAACAGTTTGCAAGGAGTTCTATCCAATCCCATGGCTTTTCTTTCGTTTATATCACTCAACAACTTGCAAACCGTTATAACGTTGGGGGCTTTATAAAGAGGAAACACTTTATCAGTGGGCTGAAGATAGGACTCCGGTTCAACATTTGTTGGTGGTATTTCACGTGCTACTGTAGGTTAGGGCCGATAGTCGTGAAAAATTTGTTAAATGCTTCTGCCATTTCGGGTGCAGACTTTATAGTTTTGTCGTCAATCCTACTAATTTGGGAAATGTGTCGAATTTTGCCACATTTCCGTGAACTTAGCTCATTTATTAGTCCCCATGTTTTTCGCGGGTCCTTTTTGTTGAGTTCCAAATTATCCTTGAAATATTGCCTTTAGCATTGTTTGTTTCATTCCTTGTTAAGTAATTCTGTTTGTTGATCTTACGTATGTGTGATCCATGGGGAGTTCCTTTTACTAGCCCGCTTACTTTTAAGTGGCGCATGCTTATCAATAATTTCCATGAGAAGCTTTTTCTAAACTTCCCACATATCATCCCACATGGTACTCCAACAGAATTGAAGTCTGGATAACTTATTACAGCCACTGCATTATACACCTGAGCCTGCCCTCCGACGTGAATAAGCCCGGACAGCCCACCTCTAAAGGTAGTACTGTGTAGACAATCACCCTCTCCCACACCTCCGCCGCCAGTTCCCCATAACGTTTCAACTTCCCCTGGTGTGCTTCCTTTTTTCCCACTTCCCAAGGAACTGTCATCTCGGCAAACAACAACACCCTCCCACCTGGGGATTGGCCCCTTGTGCTGCTAAAAGTGGCATATTATGCACTGCTCCCAATTTTGTCGAATTATGCCAAAAATTATACCAAATTTCCCAAATTATGCTATAAGGTTCGAAAATTAGGCTATAAAATTCCAAAATTATGCTCAGAAGATGACAACGTTTTGGTGTCCATAACAGAACCCACATTGAACCCACATTGGTTCCGTCTGGCAGTTGTTGACCTTGTATATGGAAAAAGAGAGAAAGTCGGAGAGGTTTAGTAACTGGGCAAGTGGGCAAGCAAAATGCTATACCTTCGGTAGCTCTAAAATCTACTGAATAAGTAAATTGCCATTATTCTAAAGTACTAAAAAGCAAGAATGAAATTGGTTTTAGCTTTAATGCTTTAAAAAGTGCCAAACTCTTCTAATTATGCTCGAACAGTGCTTTTTGAAAAGTATGTTTGTTTGCTCTAATTATGCCAAAAATTGTGCTAAGACGATGGGCCAAGCCCTACTCCCATCAATCAGCACAAGATGTATTCTCAGCTCAGAGATCATTACCTCCTACCGGAGGGTCTTACTGACCCTCACACACCACTTCCACTACACTGACTCCTGCACCACCTTCCTCCTGGGTTTCTCTCCTAACGTAACCAACTATCAGACCCCACCCCTCCTCCTTTCTGGAAACCACATCTCCTTCACGGTTCTCTCAATCACTTCCAGGACCTTGTTCTCTGCCGGTAGGTATACCACCCAGGCTGCATGGCAACGGGGCAATTCCACTTATAGTCTTCAGTGTCCAACCAAAATCGCCCTCTGCTGATCACTTCCAAACCACACCAGCCTTCAAGCACTGCAGCGGTCAGTTATCGACCCCTCACCGCCTCTTCTGCTCCATACATCATCCCTATGACACTCCATCGTCGTCCAGGCTTCAACTGTTTCAATTATGTTCAACTGTTTGAATCGCTGGATCATTGGACTCATGTAGCGTTGTCGATAGCCTGACCCTGGCTACCTTGTTCTCTTCCAACACAGAAACAGGTCAAACAATGGGCAGCTTCAGAAGCCATGCTTTCACTTACTCAGTTTTTGACAGGGCAATGCAAGCCATTTTTGACCATTTTGCCGATTTTTCCTTCAGTGATCTCAACCCTGGGCAGCTATACTTCGTAGATAGTCAAAGGCTACGTGAGTCGTGGTTGCAGGCCAAAGTGCAGATATCACATCTTGACCTTTCTAGGTAACCCTCAAGATGGCTTATCAATCCTTGTTAGACCTTCCTCCGCTTGTTGCTGAGTCTCGACGTGCCGATGAAAGTCAGTTACCGGAAACCTTTATAATCGCCCGCGACTTTTAACGCCTTGTTCACGTACTGTGGAAATTCTCTCTTCACCAAGGCAGAACATACTATCCACCACCATTCAATTCCTCGTTGACAGAGATTGAGAAATGGACTCCTCCTTGCCTTTAACTGCATCTGACTCCAGTTAACCAGCTCTAACAACCTTCCCAACAGCTGTCTACGGCTGCAACCCTGCTTTGTCGAAGTTCTATCAGTGTCTTGTTGATGTCTTGCAAAGTAAAATCTTTCTACGTAATCAGATCAGCTTTGCTGCTATGTTTGTCAACCTTCCCAAAACCCAACTAGCCTCACCTACATCTTCCTCAATGATTATCAGATCACCCATAAAGGCGCAGACCTTTACATCAACCTCTTACACCCATTGCACGTGCGTGTCACAGATCTGATGATTGTTTCTCGAGTGCTGTGATTGCCCAACCCAAAGATCTTGGGAACGAAATTGCGTGACAAACCTTACATTGATCCACATGCAACTTTTGATATGATTATTTTATACATCCACAGTCATTGATCGATTTCAGTGACGCTGTTGGGTTGTTGATCTCGAAAAGCCATCAGTATGGGCCACAGAGAGGACATTTATGTAGACAAGCTTGGTTTAATTCCGCTCCCTAAGGGGGGAGGATGTCAAGGATATTTCGCGGAAACTTACCGTTCGTCCGAAACATTGCAAGTTGAAGGAAGAGAAGGTAATGACCGTAGCATATTCACAACGATTTACTATTTGATGGCACCTGAACTGGGAGGTATGAACTTTTTACACAGCAACAAGAGTGATACCGTTCACTATTTTCACGACGGATGGCCTGCAAAGTATGTCCTTATATCTCCTGAAGGCAAAGTTAAAGAATACATCCTGGGCCGCGATGTTACTAAAGGTCACGTTCCACAACTACTTGTTCCCGGCGGTTTCCTCAAAGCTGGAAAAATCTTAGTCAAGGAAGAGGAATATGCAATGTTTCCAGGTGAAACACCATTCACTCTGATGTCACAGCAAGTTTCTCCTGGCTTTGATTACAGGGATTATCACGTTCCGGATGCCGCTGAAGTCAAAAATATGTTCCCAGAGCTGTGGCCTACACTGGATGAGTACATGGCACCTAAAGGAAATAACGATAAGTGAACAACATAACGAGGATATAAAGTGCACCAGCTAGAGTACAATAAATTGTACAGTCCTGTAGTCGATTAAGATGAAGTTAGTTAAACAAGTGCTCTTCTTGGCCAGGGATCAATGCCCTAAATTTTATATTTGTTGCCCGGATTTGTTGCTTGTCACGCTTAGAAATTAATACCAGGCGAGCCGAGTGTCCTTCGATCTATTTTTCTATAAAGACCGAAGGAGAATCTGTTAGTAGGGTGCTTAAGTATGCAGCTTATACCAACAGTGTCCATATATAGATTCACTGGCAAATTTTTGGCAGAGGCCTCAGGCCCGTTTCCAGCGTTTCAGACGTCGTGCCATGATCGTGCAAGCTCTGCCATGCCACACGGCATGGAGTCACATCAGAAGCCGACGTTGCCGGAATTTTAGGCGAGTTCTAATTAAAGATTTTAGGTTTTAAAGGATAAAAATTGTCTAAATTTGATTATTTTCTTTTTATAACCCCCCTCCCCTCCTGGTGTGACTCAGCTCACGAAATTGTATACGAAATCGTGTCCGATGAAAACTAATCAAAGTCGAAGATTACCAATAATGCCAAAAAAATCACGAAATAAAAAGAAATATATCCACATTGTCTGCAAAATGTGTCGAATGCGTCTTGGTTTAATTATACGTTCACATCTTAATTAGCACACTGTTTTTGTTACTAATCTGCTGTGTGATTGGCAGGTTGAAAGTGGGCACTCAAGGATGTCGAAACTAGACATCAAACATGCATAATCAGTTAAGATTCATTCGATTTCACATGAACAGGAGGCTTGCTTTAAACAGTCGATTGTAACACGTGAAACACGAGCATGAGCCACAGAAAGGACGTGTATGTAGACAAGCTCGGTTTAATCCCGCTCTCTGAGGAAGGAGGATATTTTGCGGAAACTTATCGTTCACCCAAAACGCTGCAAGTAGAAGGAGTAGACGGTAACGAGCGTAGCTTATTCACCACAATTTATTACATGATTGCACCTGAACTGGGCGCCGGCAAAAACTTTTTAAACAGGAATAAGAGTGACATCACACACTTTTTTCACGATGGATGGCCCGCAAAGTACATTTTTGTTACGCCAGAGGGCAAAGTTGAAGAGTTTATCTTGGGTAAAGACATATTGAAAGGCCATGTTCCTCAACGGAGGGTCCCCGGTGGTTGCCTCAAGGCTGCAAAAATTTTGCTTGACGAAGAAGGATATGCAAATTTTCCCGGAGAAATACCTTTCACGTTGATTTCAGAGAAGATGTCTCCTGGCTTTGATTACAGAGATCGTCACGTACCGACCGCATCCGAAGTAAAGGCGTTGTACCCTGAGTTGTGGCCTCGGTTGGAAGAGTACAGTGCACCAGACGAAGAAAAATAAACTGATTTATTTGTTATTCATAAGTGGTACCCTGCATTTATTTAATACTGAACTGGACAAGAGCTCGCGTGACTCTCGCGCTTTTATTTCAATGACACGCTGTTCGAGAAGCATTCACGATACAAATTGTATCTCACAAAAAATTTCTAGCATCAAAATCTGGCAGATCAAAAACTACCATTTGAAAAAACAATTTAAAAACCAGCACTTTACAAAGTTATGGTGATTTTTTATTCAGTGGAAGGGCAAAAGACTTTCAGTAAAACTACTTAGCGTCTCGCGGGAGTGGGGAAAGCTAATATTTCCGTCCGGTCACAACGAAAGCAGAAAATCCACGGCATGTTACTTCCGAAACATTTTTTCATCACTTCAATTCAGCTTCCAGATCAAAATTTTCGAGACGACGATAGCCGGATGAAAGAACATTGAGAAATCACTGCGAAATTTATACCACTGAAATAAAGGAATCCTTAAGAAAAAATCAGTCTGTCATCAATCCTCTCATGTTTAAACGCCCACATTTGATAGTGAAAAGTTTGATTAGCATGTTGGATTGCCTATATTTGTATACAGTATAAACAGACTCCTTCCGTTTAGCTGTTTAGTGAAACCTGTTTCTAGAAAAGGACACCCCAGAAAGCGATCAGTTAGCCACCACTCTTGTACCGATTAAGGCTGTGTACAAGGCCGATTTTCTTTAAAGTGCCACTGGGAATTTTGGTATTCCGTATTTTTGCATTTTCGAAAATAGTCTGTGGTTGTTAGTCACCATGCCAAATTTCAACTCATTACGACGACTGGAAGTCGCTTTTTTCGGACGGTTTTTGTCGAGATTTTACGGCCGCCATTACTGGCCGTTGTTCCGGAAGCTGGCTTGCGAATTAGCGGAAGTGACGTTAGAGGCTCACCTCAGACCTAATACCTTCATACGTTTACTTGCCGCGAGAAATTTAAGGTGGCTCCATACAGTTTCTCATCAGTTTCAACAGACAAATATACGTAACTTTTTTGATGATTTTCAGGACATTGATTTACATTTCACTAGGGAAAAGCTACAAAAGCGACTAGCCTAGCCTTAATACTTTTCAAAAAAGTCACAATTTCTGGGCCTGGCCCATTCCCATGACAACCACTGATATAGTTGTTTGGCCCATTTTTTAAGCTTACCCAGTTTCTTTATGTCATTTCTTGGTTTTTACACGGTGAATTTTCGCTATTTTTGTTGTAAAGATGTTGTCGTTTGAGAAGTCTTAGCTGGCAAAGCTGTGAGAAATTTTGTACATAAGTTTTGCCAGAATAGTGAATTTCCGTTTTCAACGATTAATGCAGAAGTGCATGTACAAAAATTACTCTTACTTTAATATGACTGAAAAACACAAAAATCTTACAAATGTTCCAATTTTAAAAAAATTTCACCGAGTGGAACACGCGCAATTAGCGTTTGAAAATGCCTCAAAACCCACCTTTTTTCTTCACATTACCAAAATAAGAATTCTCCAAGTTACGGGGTTGCGCATGCTCATGATTCCTTTTGCGTGGACGAGCGTGGTCAGCGCGCAGGTAAGCGGTAGAAAAGCTTTTCTAGAGCTTTTCTGTCAAAAGAACAACATTTTTCTGGACAACTGCTTTCCTTTCCTGTAAAGGATCCATGTGACCAAAAAATTCGCAAAAAAAAGAAAGAAACGAACAAACAAACAAAAAAGAAGAAAATTTATACCGATTCGCGATATAAAACTCGAACGAAGCCGCCACTTTATTGCCAGCGGCAAAAAATTTCGTTTAAAGTTTCCAGAACGCGGAATCATTAAACCACTTTCAGTTTCATTTTTACCATTAACTGATTACAACCGTTCTTCAAGAAAAAATCTAAAGCGGTCATGTTTGCTCTTAGAACATCTTTTGGTATGCTACCCGAGAAAAGTAGGGAAGCTGGTTTATTTTATGTTGTAAGCTCAATATTTTGTCTGTCGAGACCCTCGTTGTTTCTTAGCGGCTACTTGCGTGTTTGTTAACTGCATGGAATAGCAAATAGTATATAAATACGCTTTCAATTTATATTTAAAGGCAGACGTTGGATAAAAGGGGACAAAAATGTCGACAAGAAATTATATGTTTTGAAAAAGACCACATTATTTTTCTGCAAGGTTCAACAAGTCAACAGAACGCCTGCGAAACGCCGACTGTTTTGGAACCGGCCGTCAACTCGATACTCATCCTTTATTCGTTCACTGAATGCCCATGAATGCTGTCATTCTAGGCATAATTTTTCGTAAAAATAAAAATTGTATTTGAGCTGAGGTACAATTGAACTTTTTTCAATTTTCGGTTTTATTGTAGACCACCGAAGTTTTTGAAGTCGCACCTTGTCAACACAAGTGAACTTAGATCAAAAGCTACTGGTGACTGATAAATAGACACTGAAATATAAGTGTCCTTTTGAGTTTCAACTTCTATCAAAATTCAATGACAACTGTTTTCTCGTTACAAGTGTGTAATCTATTCATCGCAAAATAAAACTCACAAGTCAGCTGTATTTTGCTGAAACCGTATGAGAACGGCCGTAGAGACAACTTACCTAACAAAAAAAACACGGCTTGTTAGAAAGGCAAAAACTAAAGCACTTTTTCAAAAAATTACTTACACTTAGGCTCGATCCAAACAAACTTAAGCTTCTCATCCCAGAGATTCTCGACAGCTGACCTGGACAGCACTGATATTTCAAGTTGAGAACAGAGAGAAGTTCTTCACGCATAATTCTTGAAGCGCGTAATAATTCGTGCAACGTATTCAGTCCTCTCTGTGTTGCTTGAACTTAAAGATCGCAATCAATTCAGTCCTATAATCGTAGAACAATCGTAGGACTGCAACTGTCAGCTACAAAAGCGATTAAACTAAAGGCTTTTCATAATTTCACTCAGCTATATATGTGCTCGATAGGTTTTGAAAAGGTTAGCCGTAAAGATGCCTCAATCAGACTTTGGAAAAGTTTGCCTGGGAGGTTGATTGGCACATGTCATCTGACTTGGACTGTCGCGCTCCTCGCGCGCGCGCTTGTGCCAATTTAGTTCCCACTCCTCGCGCGCTGAAAAACTATATGGAGCCACCTTAACTGTCGTGGAGGGAAGATTTCCTGCCAACTGTTAGCCTGCGTAGCAGGCGTAAACGGGGAAGGGGAAGGGGAGCGAGAACGCGGGAGAAAAATGGGTTCTGGGAGCTAGGGACGAGGGAACGCCTGCTACAAAGACCCCCATTTTTCCATCTCCGCCCATCGATTTTTAGGTAATCTAATTAAGTTAACTGTCAATGCAACCACCAATCAGAAACAGGCGCGCGCTTTCCTGCATGACTGACTGCACGCAGAAATTTAATGAAGCAGCTAAAAATAAAGTTAGGATGAGCATTTTTTTCCAGTCAAAGAACTTGTACTTGCGCTTTTTTCGAAATAAGAGACACGAAGGTTTTCTAAATAAAAAGATTTATTTAGGTAAACCCGCCTTTGCTTCTGAAAATCAAATACGTTCAATTTTCGCTTCTAGGAAAGGTAAGCTTATTTTAAAACACGCAAGCGAAGAACCGCGATACATTTTGAATGGCATTTATATTGACCGAAGTGCACGTTTTGAAATTTCAAAAGTAACGCGAAATCCATAATGTGAAGAATCGGACAATTAAAAAAATATATTTCAATACAAATTTACAACAAAAAATGTAGGTTGCTTTACCATGGATTCCCTACAAATTAAAGTCAACGGCTTGAGTGATGTCTTATTGCAACCGCAGATTTCACTTTAAAACAACCGTCTGTTCTCAAAGAATAATTTCTTCGCTTTTAGCTCTCGGAGTTCCACTGTTTAAGGTGTCGAGCGTTTCTTTGGGCTTCTTCTTCTAATTTATAGTTCTCAAAGGGCGAGTCTTCATTCCGATATTAAACGGGATATTTACACTGCTTCGGAAATTCACGCGTGAAACGGTGCAATGGTTTCTTGAAATCCTCTCTGACAATGACAAAATCTCTTCTTTCTAGGACCGTATCCCTTTGGCAAAACCACTAAAACATCTCTTCCCTTTGGAAAGCTCTAACTACCGTTTCTCGCCCTGGTTTCGATTTCGCTACCTGGCCCGGCCTGCTGGCTACTGCAACCAAGTTCAAATCTTCTAACTGCACGTCCTCGTCAAATTACGTCATTCCCGTGGGGCTCACTGTCAAAAATTAGCCAATCAGAATTTTGCGGCCGCTGGCGGCCGCAGAAATGAAAAAATGGGGGTAGCAGGCGTTCCCTCAGTCCCTAGCCCCCAGTCCCCCTTCTCCCGCGTTCTTGCTCCCCTTCACCCTCCCCGTTTACGCCTGCTACGCAGGCTAGCCAACTGTTTGCTGTACGGCCTCGAAATTTTCGTTGCTGCAGCAGTTATAAAGGGTATTACTTGTGTTGTACAATGCTACAACAATAAATCAAACCAACCGAGCTGGTATTTCGCTTCATCAAAGCCTTACGAGCGGACCCGCAATGGAAAAATTGAATAATTTTTGTAATCACACACACAGTGCAAATTCTCATCCCGAGAGGTATTTTTGTCGGCTGTTCTGATCACTTCACGGACGAGTGTTTCCAGAGGGCTGTTCATGTCGAAGGATCCCAGAGGTCGATTATTCCATTGTCCATTTCAAGTATATGGAAAAAAAGATCCGGAAAAAACGAGACGAAAGGTACCTAATCTTAACGCAGTTGAAGTGATAGTTTGTTTCTTTTTCAACACATCCACCATTGAGCAAAACTTATTTTCTTTTAACGTATTTTAAAGTTTATTTTTCTTGTGAAAAACCCTTTCAGTTCCGCCGTCTGCTAGCGCGAAGATCTTACAGATAAAATGCATCCTGGGCGAATGCATGCAGGACCGCCACGATTAAGCCACTAGTTTGTATTGCTTTGCTTTTTTTTTTAATTCCGTGTGTGATAATTTCAAAGCAGTAATCGCTTAGAAGCATGGTCATTTATTTTATAGCGTACCATCCTTAATGTGGAGGAACTTTTCTCCTTATTCCCTGTCGGTGAAGAGTCGATTGACATTATTATTCAAAATATATACTTAAAGGCTTCAACAGCTCGGATCGTCTTGCGTGGAAATTTAAGCTTAAGCTTAAGCTGGTTGGGAAAAAAGTTTACAATGTTATTTCTTTTAACTGTCACAGCAATCTTAGTAAATGAACTACCAAGGAAAATGATTAGATACCAAGCTATTATTTTTACGCAATGAATAAAGCAAGTGAAAACTTCGTTTCTTCAGCGGTCCGCATGTTGTTGTTGAGCAGCAGAAAATTTTCCTTGTGGCTTTGATTTGCACGACAAATATTTAGATTCCGGTCACACAAGGCCTCCAGTTCTTAAAAAAAGGTCTTGGTTTATTTCACTGTTTTCGGCTCAAGTTAAGAATTCTACAAAAACTGTTCAAAATATTTAGAACTGAACCCAAGCACTTGTGTTTTTATGCAAGCGACCATTGTACTATGATTGACACGATAGGCTTCCATCAACTGACTGCCAGATGACTACAGCATTACGGCTCTTCAAGAATTTTTCCCATACTATGCTAAGAATGGTAAAAAATCTCAATGCTTCACAATATAAATATAAACAACGGCAGACAAAATATAGCTTCTTTTATTTCTCCAACGAAGTGAACAATAAAATCAATCCACGATGCTTGAGAATTCGCGGGCATCAAATTCTAGAGTTTTTATAGGTGTTTTGTCTAAATTTCCAAAGCTTAAAACATCAGTTTTTCGAATAGCTGGACAGCGATTTATCCGTTGGATGAGAGTTATCCGCTCTTTGAGCAACTTGTGCCTGAACTGTAATCACTGTAAAGTGTAAACATTAGTTTGCGCATATTTTGAACTCCCGCCAGCATGGCGAGAAAAACAACTTTGAACAGTTTGTTTACAAGTTTGTTATAAGCTGAAATCTCCTGACATCAGTTCTTACATCGTACGGTAAGAAAAATTCTTCATTTGTCGAATGAAATGAATCCTATGATGTTTCGGAAGCTAAAGACTGTTTCGAATCGTAGAAATACTCTTCGGAGGTCTCGCAGTCGACGGTAGGCATCTTGAGTCAAAACACAAGGAAACGCGACTGAGGTGAGCCTCTGACGTCACAAGCTATTAAATTGCGCAATCACCCAGGAACACGTTTTCAGTAATGGCGGACACATTTTACGCAACTTTGGAGCTAAAAAATATTAGGATGGACGGTTTCTTGTTCAATTTTCTGGGTAAATGTAGACACAACGCGATATTCTGCGACAGAATTTGGCCGAAATAAAGCTACGAATTTTCGTCTCAGTGGCACTTTAAGCAATTTTAGCAGTGTTCATTTCAAGTGACCTGTATTATCGGCGATTTTCGCTTCGCCTTTGGAGTTTCGAGGCGATTTCATACAGATCCGATTGCGATTTTACCAGGGACTTTTGTCCCTTTTAAGTTCGAAGAACAAATGCGATGAAACTTCATCTGTTTAGACGAAACAGATGAACATGGAAACTTTGTGTCCATGTTTAGGACTGTCATACTCACTAGAGACTGGCACATCAGAGATTCTAGGACCATGGAAAATTAAAATTGGTTGATTGATTGATTGATTAATTGATTGACTGACTGATTGATTGATTGATGGATTGATTGATTGATTGATTGATTGATTGATTGTTTGATTGATTGATTGATTGATTGATTGATTGATTGATTGATTGATTGATTGATTGATTGATTGATTGATTGATTGATTGATTGATTGATTGATTGATTGATTGGTTGGTTGGTTGGTTGGTTGGTTGATTGATTGACGATTGCTTTTCGTAGTTTTGGTAGTAGCTAAGCGAGTGTGATTATTCTTCGAGCGTGATCCTCCACGGAGGTGGTTTGCTATGGCGCGTTATCAGGGTCAAAATTAAATGTACAAACTTTTTCCAGTTTGAATTTCGAAACAAGTCCTTTTGCGTACAATTACTTTCTAATTGCAGCTCTTTTTCCAGTTTGAATTTCGAAACAAGTCTTTTTGCTTACAATTACTTTCTAATAGCCCTTTTCACAGTTACCTTTTCTCATTTGCATTAGAATGTTTTTTAACGTGGATATGAGGCAATTTCGGGCAGAAACTACAAAATTGCCCGAAATTGCCTCACATCCACGTTAAAAAACATTGTAATGCAAATGAGAAAAGGTAACTGTGAAAAGGGCTATTGCAGCTCTTGCTGCATGCTCAGTTGTGAATGAAGTTTATCTTGGCATTACCTGCTAAAAGGTACTACATTTTGCGCGTTTGCTGAGGTGAATAGAGTATCACTACATTAAAAAATACTTGTGAAATGTTTGTCTGCGTGATGTTTGCGAGCCACCCTACGATAGTCGCTTTGCACGTAAATTCATTTTGTAAATATCTAAAACTCTTAGTACAAATTCTCTTGATAAGGCTCTGTTTGCAGTGCGTCACTGGCGCCGTACGTCTTGCTCCGGTGCGATCGAAATCACGCTGACTTTGCCGCTTTCCGGTTTATCAGCAGGCAATTACTTGTGAAAAAAGTCTTCTTCGACAAATTTTCTGCGAAAAGTCTTCCTCGACAAATTTTCTGCGAAAAATCAACCAGGCGTTCCAAAGGACAGACCACGTGGTTTAAGGAAGTCACGTGATTCACTCTCCCATGATGCGCTTCAATCCTAAATTGTCACACAATTTGGTCACACCATTTAGAGATTTCTCCGTGTCGTCAATGTATCTTTTCCACTCAAGTGGTTTAGCATTGCTTTGGCTAATTATTTTCGTCTCAACCGAAGACATAAAGATGTTTGCGAAAGTGACTGCCATCTTTGTGCCCATTGCGGTTCCGTGTATTTGGAGATAGGTTTTATCGCTGAATTCAAATGAATTCTCTTGAAGGATAAACCTTAGAATTTCTCTGAGGGATTGGGTGGGGATGGGGGTGTTGTCCCCATAGAAATTCTCGTATGCTCTGCATACCGTGTTTATTCCCTCTTCTTGTGGGATATTTGTGTATAGGCTGGTAACGTCTAGAGAGACTAGAAATGTGCCCTCTGGAAGGGTTTGTCATTTTTATGAAATTTTGTGACTTAGCTATAGACTGAAGTATGCTGTCAACAAATGTTGATATTCGTTTGGTGGGTCCGTCATTTCCTGCCACAATAGGCCGACCAACAGGTGATGGTTTGTGAATCTTTGTGAGAGTGTAGAAAACGGGTACTCTTGGTGGGTTGGGAGTCTGTGATAACCACTTGACAGTCATTTCGTCAATGTAATTTCCCTGATAGAGTTCTTAGGTTATTTGTTTAACTTTTTGGGAAGTTGCTTCTACCATCGGTTCTTTAAGGGATGTGTAGTCGTCTAGTAGGATCTGACCCTTCTATGTTTTATCTCGTTTGCTCATAATGACTACGGTAGTGCTTTATCCGCTTTCTTGACGTTTATTTTTAGAGTAGTTTTTTAGCTCTGTAATAGCTTTTCTTTCGTTAAGCGGTAAGTTGTGTTTCGGTTTGGTTATCGGTATCTGCACAAGTTGCATTTTAATTTCTTCCAGGTACATGTAGCTCTCTAAAGGAACTGACTGTTGAACTGGCGGTTCCCAGTTAGAATTGACATAGAAGGGGTGGATGTTATTATCTTCCCCGTGATATTTGTACTGGAGCCGCAATCTCTACTAGCAAAATCGTTGAAGTCTGTTAACAGTTGTTTTCTTAATGCGGTTTCGTTTGTTGTTGGCGTAGGTACAAACTTCAACCCCCGGGAGAGGAGATTAAATTCAAAATTTGAGAGGTTCTTTTGTATTTTCTCTTAGAATATGTTTCTTAGCTGTTTTATCTTTATGGCTTTTTTCTTTATTTCTTTGTGTCTTTTGTTCTTAACTTTGCGCTTTTCTATTATATCCCCGGCCCTTTGCTTGCTAGTTTACGCACTCAGTGAGCAAACAGGGATAAGCTTCAACAGTTTATTCATCTCTTCACGTTTTCTCATCATTACATTGACTTCTTGTAGTCGCTTCTCTAGATTAGCGGCAATAGTTTGTACACTTTCTGGAAAGCTGTTCGTACATGTGCTATACTGGGGGCGTGCCATTAAGCTTGCCCGATTTGAGTGTTTGTCTCTTTTAGGTTTACGCGATTTGGCTCTGCGCAACTTGTCCTGGTTGCGTTCCGGATACGGTGATACTGTAAGAACTTCTGTTACATTTTTTTTCTGATCGCTTTTGTCTCAGATTTAAACTCTTCGTTGGGGTAAATGTTCGCTTTTGCGTCGTAGCGTAAGTCTTTTGGGCATGTGTCCCTGTCCATGTGTTCTTTCAGACTCAAGACTGATTGTTCCGATTTTTCTTTTTTCCTTTTAAGCCGGCGAGATCTCGTCGGGGGCGGTCTGTCGCGCCCTTGTGGGGAGGAACACGATCAGCGCGTCAACAGGACGTATTAAGTTAACAATTTATTTCGCAATTGAGTTTGTGTTTCTGATAAAATCTGCCGTCTCTACCAGACGTTGAGCGCACTTGCGGAACACGTTTGGATCCATTAGTGAAATCAAAGCAACGAAGAGAAAAACAGCACAACACGGAGAAATCTCTAAATGGTGTGACAAATTTGTGTGACAATTTAGGATTGAAGCGCATCATGGGAGCGTTTGAATCACGGGACTTTCTCAAACCACGTGGTCTGTCCGTTGGAACGCCTGGTTGATTTTTCGCAGAAAATTTGTCGAGGAAGACTTTTCGCAGAAAATTTGTAGAGGAAGACTTTTTCAAAAATAATTGCGTGTTGATAAAGTCGATAAACCGGAAAACGGCAAAGTCAGCGTGATTTCGATCGCACCGGAGCAAGACATACGGCGCCAGTGATGCACTGCAAACAGAGCCTTATCAGGAGAATTTGTACTAAGAGTTTTAGATATTTACAACATGAATTTGCATGCAAAGCGACTATCGTAGGGTGGCTCGCAAACATCACATAGACAAACATTTCACAAGTAATTTTTAATGTAGTGATACTCTATTCACCTCAACAAACGCACAAAAAGAAGTACTTTTTAGCAGGTAATGCCAAGATAAACTTCATTCACAATTAAGCATGCAGTCAAGAGCTGCAATTAGAAAGTAATTGTAAGCAAAAAGACTTGTTTCGAAATTCAAACTGGAAAAAGAGCTGCAATCAGAAAGTAATTGTACGCAAAAGGACTTGTTTCGAAATTCAAACTGGAAAAAGTTTGTACATTTAATTTTGACCCTGATAACGCGCCATAGTTTGCATGGACAAACAGTCTGTTACTTCACAACAGATATCGAATTGAAATTATGAATATATGAAATTCATATATTTGAACTGCGGAATGAAGAAATAAATGTAAAGAATAACTGCGAGGATCTTCTTTACATTTAGATATCGAATTACCAGTGAGAGGAAGTTAGAAATCGTGCCAGTGTAATTGACTCCATATTTACATGTATTGCCGAAGGACATTAAATTGCCGAAAATTCAAGTTATTGATGCAGCTGACAAGACAAAATGTCAAATTTGTTGTGGTTAGGGCATTGTTTGAGGAAGTATGGTACGTGCTATGCTCTGTTTACAACACGAAACGTTTCGTGAACTCACATCAGTAAGCAAGTGGAGTTTGGATCATGCAAGTCACAATTCATGGACATTCGTTCATTCTAAATCGGCTGATAAAAACCGTTTACTTTTAATTACTACTGCCGGTACCGAAAGCTTCGGTTTTGCTTGCATCACTTCTTTTATTTCGAGAAAGCTTCGATGATTTAGCCCTGAGATAGGAGGATGACTTGTCTTTTATCAAAGTACAAATCATTCCGTAATCAAGCGATAATTTTCCCATAAATAGCTTGCTACCGGAAAGTTTCGGTCTCAGGCCTCGATCAAACGGTTGCAACATCATTTAGCATTGTTCCAACATCATCCAACGTTCCAACATTATCCAACATTGTTCCAACATCGTTCCAACATCATCCAACATTGTGCCAACATCATTCAACATTGTGCCAACATCATTCAACATTGCTCCAACATCATTCAACATTGTTCCAACATCATTCAACATTGTTAAATTCAACGTTGTTGTGCGATGTCGAACGAGGTGGCCAAACGAATTCTACATCACTTGCTTGCCAAACATATTCAACGTAGTCGGTTCACATGTAAGGACAAAAAAAAAAGATGAATGACGTTAGATCAGAAGACAACAGAGACTCTCAACATGTTGAATTCGACATAACGTCCAGAACGCCGTTCGTCCGAAACCTTAAAAGTTTTATATCCTTGACGTTTGGAAGCCGATTCTGTTTTTAAAGAACCGTAACAGAGTTACTGGAAAATAGTGGAACTGATGTCTTCAGGCTTTAGTTTGTGTGGAGGTGGGGTGGGGAGGGGATTCGGCTACGGGACTCGAAAGCATACTTGTAACGTGCGTAGCTTGCGGCGTTGTTCCCGCGAAACCGTAAGCAGCGAGCGGCGAAGCCTTTGAGGGAATGATGAGGTTTTTTATATCAGGGTGAATGCCATTCCTTTGAACGTGGCCTAAACGGCATCAATCTCACATCTAACACACCTAGGCTATGGAGTTGTTGCAACATGACTCATTTGTGAGCAGGCGAGAAGAACTCGCCGGCTCGCAAAACTCGCTCGCCGGCTCGCAAAACGCGGCTCAGCCGCCAAGATACTCGCGTGAATAACACAATCAGCGAGCCTGCTGCCATGTGTAGGCTAGATAATTCTGTCCGTAATAATTCTGTCCTTTTTTTGGAAAGAAGTATCGTTTTGCTGTTGTCATTCACTAAGCAAGCAAAGATGTGAGTTTTACGCGGAATCGTGAGGGGCGAAGTCGCCTGCCGTCGCCTCTAAAAAGTCCCGGGCGCTAAGCCGACCGCGGGTTGTCCCCAAGGGGTTACCGCTCGTTCAGTTACTCGGCTTCTATTTAACAATTAGATTATAAGCTCGAGATTTCTATCGCGTAGAAATCACGCATAGAAATCGAGAGCGAATAATCTAATTGTTTTAGTATAAATCTCAATTAATATACCACGAAAGTGAAAAGTTTTACTTAATTGCATTGTTATTTTGAAGTATAAGACAGCACCTGCCACTCACCATATCGCTACTCACTATCTATCACGGAATAGATAGCGAGTAAGATAGCCAATCAGATTGCAGCATTTATAATAGAACGCTATTAGATTTATACTAAAGACGGATAGACCCCTAGAAGTATTAGGTTGATGTAGATCCCTGATCCGCAAAATCGCATAGCCCAGGGGCAGAATTACGTACAATTAAATCACCATGACGTCAAAGCGAAAATCGCCAGTACCGTATTTACTCGATTAAGCGCCGCCCTCAATTAAGCGCCGCACGGAGAGCGAAAATCAGTATTAAAGAGCGCCGCCCTCGAATCAGCGCTGCATTCATTCACAACAATGCGGCGCCTAATCGAAGCATATCATCAGACTGAATCAATGTTGGAGGAGCCAAAAAACAAGTACGGTACAAGTCAATCTAAACCAGCCTCCGAAATTTATTCTCCTGTATTATCAGGTTTTTCAGTTCGAAGAGGGTACATTTCATTAGTTTTCGTTGTTAACATTTGCGTGTTATCGTTTACAAATATTAAGATTTTTT